>VUQS01071331.1:0-14215 GCA_015108495.1 Heterochromis multidens
TTATACTAATTGCATTTATTATAATTGCAAAATGTATTTTTCAAAGCTTACAAAGTTTCTTTCATTCCACAAAGTAATTTTTTTTTACCATGAACCTGTAGATACCTGAAAGTCATTTGAGGTGATCCATCACAGTAAATTATTTGCTGCCTTTAGTGTGTCTTTGTTAGAGTAAGTAGACCTCTTTAACTTTACCCACTGATGTTTTGAGAAATAATCTTTTTAAAGCAGTAAAAATGACAAAATCCATTATACTGTATTCATAACATCCATCTTTGCTGATTTTGGCTTCAGGGTTGCATTTTCTAACATACTCTAGCTTGAAATTATGGTGTGTGTATTAATCATTAACTGTTCAGCGAAGTACATTCAGTACATTATGAGCCTTTCTTAGTTTCGTATGCCCGGTGAGCCATACAATATTGTCAGAATAGCCTATTTTTAACTGCATATGTACATGAACTCCTGGAAAGCAAATCCTAGAGCAAAGTCAAAACATGTGCTTTCTCAGCACTGCACAGCTCAGTTGAGGTGGACTGTGTGAAGCTTACTGAATTTAAATACAGCCCATGGTCAATTGTCCAGTAACAATTTAAATAAATATATTCAAATAAGACTGTTGAGTCTTAAATGATGTCAAAGAGGGAAGTACAGCATGAAGATAAAATCACAGCACAGCTGGACCCCCTACTGGTCCTAAGCACCATGATTTTTGTTTGTGCAGCAGCTAAGTATGATAGTCCAGATAGATGGCACAAAAACATATTGCACTTCTTAACAGTCAAAAGCACAACTGAAAGAACTAACAAGCAGCAAAAACAAAACAATACACACGGACAAAGGCATGAAAAGATAATTATATAAAAAGCAGTCTACTTCGGCTAAATTACCACACATCAACACACCAGGCAGGAGCAGTGACATCTTCCAGTATGTATACTGCTATTCTCCCAGTTAAGTACAAGTTTACGTAAACAAAATGTGCCTCATAAGCTAGTTTAAATTCACACGAGCAACTGTTTTGCTCCATTTCTTTGAGTTGTTTAGTGAAGGTTTGAAGAAGGTTTCCAGATATATTAATGTGAGCTCTATTCTAAGAGGCTAGCCAATCTCAGCTTCCCTTTTCCTTGGAGCAGTGGCACAAAGTGACAGAGAAGAACCACAGGCACTTCAGAAACAGATATTTGGATATTTGCATTTTCTTGCCAAAACTCTGTATTTGGGTACTTAATAGAGAATCCTTCCTTCTTGAATTAAAAAATAAGTAAATAAATAAATGCCCACTTGTCTTGGTATGTTTACTGCCTCTGCCTTATTCTATAGAATGTGTTGTGCTGTTGCTGTTATTTGAGTTGAAAACTATAAAAACAAAACAGACATTGAAAAGAGACATTAGAGATCATGGTGTGAATAAGCCATTGAGAATGAGTTATCCATTCATCACCATGGCTGATTGCCAAAAGGCGCTTTTAGACTTCTGTCTTATTGATTTTTTTTTTTTTTTTAGACATTTTGTGACCACAGTAACACTAAAGGAGATTGATGTGTAACACCAAATAGTAAAAGGGTGCTGTTCTTCAAGCACAAATGGAGCAAAAGCTTTCACAGTTTCTCAAAATGACCGACGATGGAACGAGTTAGAGGCTGAAGTCAAATAATTTGCTTCCAGCATATGTATTTATGCTCTGTAAAAAGAGAATAGTTAAAACCAAATAGGAACTTTGACACTTGAGAGGGAGAGTCAGGATTTATAGGTACTCTGGTAGTAATCAATTTTAATGATATTTTTTGACAGGATATACTGTCATTACAACAGAATGTGTTTCAATAGCTATAGAGAGATTTACTGTAACTGTACATAATATTACCCAATATTTATGCAGCACGTGTGGGTATTTTTTGTGTTTTTTCTCTTTTATGGTGACACTGACCTTATGATCATCCCACAGGGATAACAGCCAACGACTGAAGGGAGCGAAATGTGATTTAACAGGAAAACGTTCCTCCCTTGTGGATTTTTTTTTTTCTATTTTCTTTCATGTGTTTTTATGATAGTTTCATTTGTACACACCAGCTCTGAAACTGTCTTTGTTCTGCCTGTTCTCTTATTTGTAAACAAACCTGTGACCCTGATGAACTTTTCCTCTTTTTTTTTTAGTCACAGTGTAAAGTCAAGTCTTCTTTGTTCAGTTCACAAATATAAGGATTTGACATGATTATTTTTTCTTTATTTTTCATTTTTTCTTTTTAACCATGGCTTTGTATTAAGGTATTGAATTGAATCATTTCTATTTTTATGCCCCAGGATTTTGTTTTAACAATTATTATTCAGCTGTATGCCGGGTTTTTTTTTTATTTTTTTATTGTCATTCATTCTTTTTAAGTTGTCAAGAAAAAGTGCAGAGGCAATTGTGTGCATGTGTGTAGGGGGCAATCATACTCTCCTGCTACGTGGATCATGTAGCCAACAGACAGACATAAAGTGACAAACACACACTGGAACACTTTATGCTGGTAAGGCAACTGCCTTAGCTTCTACACATCCAACAATTTATTTTCTTATTACAAATAAAAAATGAAGTCCACTAGATGCCAATGATGACAAAACCAATCAATAATACCCATTTACTGGACAATCCATTCCAATCATGTACCTGTTTGGCAAGGGTCGTTCAAAAATGTTTTGTGCAGAGGCAGGAGCTGAAAAAAGGCAAACAGTATGAAATGAAACAACACTGCTCCATTTAAGAGTGTGTCGTCAGTCTTAGCTATCAATGTGGCATTTCAACTGCAAGTGTAGGAAGAAAGGATGTGGGTAGCGAGTGATGTTGCATTCATAGCAAGTCAAGTTTTTTTATGTTTTGATTAGGCAGCTTTAAACCTCAAGTGAGTTCAAAGGTTGGAGGATTCCAAATGCGGCAACTAATAATCCCTTATTAGCATCTTAACCATTTTTTTGCGACAGCGCTAGATCTCTTTTAATATTTATAGCTCTTAAAATATCCCATCAATAGGAGACCAGTGAAGCTTGCAGGTTTAAGGCAATGAACATAAACTACAGCTCCCTTTTATTGGCTATAAAAAATAGGCAAAATGAATTAATAAACAAATAAATGCAAAATGCATCTTTGCACAACTGCAGCTTTTTTATTGTGCAAAGATGCATTTTGCATTCATTATTTATGTTAATTGTTTTTAAATTTTTTAATCATTTATTTATGTTTGTTTGTTTATTTATCCTGTTTATTATTTCCTTCCTTATTTTATAATTATTTTGTATGGCTTTATATTGCTTTTATTTTTGGAAAAATCTTTTTGTGACTTCTGTCTGTAAAAAGTAATAAATAGATATTGCTTGCTTACTTACTTGTTATAAAATAAAGTGTCTTGCAAGAAATAAACTATAAACCATATTACTGTTACTGTCCTTGTCCTAAGTGAACAACATGGATTTTTGGAGAACTCTCATCTGACTTGTCTATACATGTATTATAAGTACATAACCCCTTTTAATAATATAACCTCATAACCTCAGGGCTACAGCTATATCTACATCCCAAGGTGCCCACCCATTATTTTTACAACCCTATCCTAGTATAGCAAGCTAAAACTGTCCCTGAAGCAATGAAATAAAAATAAGACCAACTCAATCTGAAGCTTCCTACAAAAATGTATCTCAGTCTACCAAGGTAAAGAAAAGCTATTTTTTTAGTTTTATGCTTTAATTAAAAGTTATATATACATAATAGCTTTGGGTTTAAGTTGTGGGCCTTAAAATAATTTAAAAGTAAGTTTATGGAATAATTGTATACCAGTACCAACATCTTGACACTATTTATTTTTTTATTTAAATGTATCATATTATGGCATTCAAAACATATTCCAAAAAATTGCAAAGATCCTCTAAACCCTACAATTTATCCAAGGATAAGGAACAGGGATGTTCGTAATTAGTCAACTAAATGATTAAGCACCTCGCTAGTGTTCACCCAATATACTAGTACGTTAAACTAATAATTATTACTTTAGTCATATACAAAGCCTGTTAACTGGGTTTCAGATGTTACACAGCCATCTGTCTATAGCCAGGGGCAGCAGCAAAATTAGAAGTAAGACAGATGACATCCCCGATAACCAGTGCAGCACTGAATTTTTTATCTAAAAGATAAAGGTTGTTACAATATAATTTCAAACTTGATACAGATACCAAGGAAAATACTCAATACTTGATACCGCAGGGAAAAAAATGACAAAATTAAGAGGCTCTTCTTAAAATAAAGATTAGAACAACAGTGATTCATGCAAATGTATTCAACTACGGCCCTGTGCTTTTGGTGACTTGGTGCCATATTTTCATTGCTGATCAAATAGAGTTGTAAGGGTTGCTACTCTTTCTGTCTAGTTGCTGCTAGACTTTTCTTGGCTTCAATGTGGAACTTTAAGAGAAACATAGCACCTTTCAGACACAAATAATTGTGTTATCCTGTTAAATTAACACTGTCTATTAACATTACAGACAGGCAGGATTTAAAACATTTGCTGCCTAGTTCTAAGATTAACATCATCATTTTATTATTAGACATAGCTGCTAGACACTACCTTAATGAAAACAGATGGCTAAGGTGAGTATCTGATAATTGCTAATAGTTAAACAGCTAACATTAAGGTGTGCACCAGTTAAGTTAAAATTTAGGATACATGTTTATCACAGGCGGTTTACTGACCTCTCAAAATTCTTCAAATAAGCCAGGATTTCAGCTTTTTAGATGCTTCACCAAGTTTGTTGCTGCTAGTGAGGGCAAGGGCTGTGTGCCTGCCTGTCTACATCAGTGCTGTGTGAAGTTGTGTGCTGGTTAGAAGAGGTGAAGACAGTACTGTTGGTATCAATACTGTTGCAAATTAGTATCTAATCCAATTGTAATTTTTAGTACCAATTAGTATCTGAGTATCAATGACAACCCTACTCAGTACATATACTGCCTACAGTACAGAAAATAAGGGGGAACAAAACAAGTACCGTTTCATTTTCATAATTTTGGCCTTCAAATGTACCATAAGTATCGGTTCTGGTGCCATCCCTAATTTCAGCAACATTTAAATATGATGTAGCTTTTGAAGAATCCCATTGTTGCTTTCAAATGGCTCTTAGAATGTTGGTACTGATAATATTTTACTTTGTCAAGTAAATAAATCAGTCTAATCAATCTGTTTCTTTTCTCTCTCGTTTAATTGTCTAGGTAAATAGTTGCTATGATTATGCTTGCTGAGGAGCTCTTACATATTTTGCTGTTCAATTAGAAAACAATAAGCTATGGCTGATGTTTACCTTCATGATTTTTAATGCTCCGATAACAAGCCACGTCTGTGTAGTTTGTAACGGTCATGTTTTTAATTACACCTTCCCATGACCTCGCCATATCTCAAAGTTCTTGACCCCATGGCCACTAAAAATCCAAGGGATACGGGTTGTCTGTGGAAAAAAATAAAAAAGAGCTGCTGATATCAATTCCTCTGCAGATACAAGGTTTTAACTTGACAGCAGCTAGCCAGATCTCTCCCAGTTTCATTTAAATTTAACAACTCAAAGATGATCCCTGTGTTAATATGGTTTAGGAAAAACCAGCACTTGAGAGGATTAGGTACACAGAGTGAACGGAAAGAGTAACAAGAAGGGAGGAAAGGAAACAGCAAAGAGGGTGTGATGAAGAAGTGGAAAAGAAAGAGGAAGTGAGGAGAGAGAGAAGCAAATGATTAGAAGAGGGGGCAAAGACAGACGGATCGTTCTAAGCTCTCTAATCTTGTCTTCCCAAAGGTACCTGACATTTCACTGCATCATAAGCTAGTGCCGCCACCCAACCGGACTGAGTATTAGGGGAGACTACAGGATCAAATCAATAAGAAACACGAAAGAGAGACACAGACAAGAAAGGACTGCATGACAGACAGAAAGAAAAAGAGAGGAGGCTGGAGTACAGATAACCCAGAGAGACATAATGGAGAGTGTGGAAACCAAGATAAGATTATAAATTAGTGAAAAAGTGACAAAAAGAAAATGAGAAGTAGAAAATTTAAAACCCACACCAGAATGTGTATTCATGAAAATGACTGAAGTAGAGAGAAAGCTGATAGAATCTCTTTCCTGTACCAATTTCTGGTAAGTTCATTTTATCTATACGTCTAAAATAATTTCCTCCCATCTTACCACCATTTCAGAGAAACCATGCTTCTTGAGTATTTTTGGAAATGATTCAGACATAGGTCTAACAGTGTTTGAATAAAACCTTTCACAGAATGTCTGAAGATTTTACTCCCAAAGCTCATTGTACAAGATCTCTTCCACCTGTCTATGAGTATAATTAAGCAGAGAGCAGGATTCCAGTTGTTTGAAAACACAGATACAAAGATAATCCTCAACTGTATTGTTTTTTTTTTCCAATAAAGATCTAGAGAGACATCTAGCATGACTCGATCTCAAATATGTTATTATTCTATATGCAAAGGTCAGAAAATGAAACTTCAGTAATGTTTTTCCACTTTCATATGTACCAATGTTCAGTTTGACAAAGCAAGCGTAATGGGTGTCTGAATAACAATATCTTCAATTCAAACTGCCTATCCGACCTTTCTTTTCTGCATTTTATCCTTTTCGTAAATGTTTTTCTCAGTTAAATGTGCCCCCTGTTCTATTTTGACATCAATGAACGAGTGCTGTCGTTCCCACAAAAGCGTCCTGTCACGTAGTAACATTCTTGTTGTGACAGGCAACGTCAGACTTTGTTTGGTAAGAATGTTTAGAATTGCTAATATGACATCTCATTCTAAATGGACCTGTTCACATCTCCCTCCGGGAGCCTCCAGGTAGCTTTGTTACCTATTGATTGTGTGCATATGCTAGAGGTAATAACGATAAACTTTATTTATATAACACTTTTGAAAATAGTTACAAAGTAAGAATAAACAAAAAAGTGCACAAAGAAGAAACAATATTAAATATAACCAGTATGATGGATAATATAAATAAATAAAAATAATTAACCAAGTCAATGAATAAAAAATGGAAGAGGAACTTAAACCAGACGTACTTTAGAAACAAAGGTTTTGAGGAGTGATTTGAAAGTGTATCTTCTTTCTCTTTTTTTTTCTTCTTTTTTTTCTTTTTTTTATACTTCAATCAATCAAGTAGGTAGCAGGGCTGTGCCATATCATACCATCCATGATAACATCAGTATAAATTCTTGTAAAAAAAAAAAAAGTGTCATCTCATGATATTAATGATGTAGCAATGGTAGGCATTCACGTTCCCTAGCATGCACTAGCATGTGATTCAAGTCCAAACATGTTTGAGAGCGAGAGCAGCCTGCGATGATGATTTAGTACCTGAAAGAGGAGCTACTTTGATAGTATGGAAGTGGTTTGGCTACAAGAGGTTAGACCTCCAACAAAAACCAATACTTAAAAAAATATGTGCGAAAACTGTTACTGCTAAAGGTGGAAACAACAACATTGCTTCTCATTTAAGGCAAAAACATACCATTGAGTACAACCAGACTATGAAGGTACACGAGCAGGAGATACTAGCAGATGATGATGTGTAACACAAAAGTAATTAAAAGTTAAGTAAAAGTAAAAGTAATGCAATCTCCAGGGAAAACACTACTAGGCCACTTTTGTACTTACATTTGATTAATACTGTGTCACTACGACTGCACTATAAGGCTGCTGCTGCTGGCACCTTTATAGAGTCACACATAGAATAAAGTAGCCTGTTATCAGTGACTGTATTTCATAGGAAAAGAAGGATGGAAAAGTCCTTCGCTTTGTTTGCACTAATAAAAACTGATACCATCTGCAAACTCTGGTAAAATGTTGTTCAGTAATTTTTTTTATGTATCGTTATAAATATTATACATTTTTCAATATTACAGATTTCCTTGAAGTATCATGATCTAATTTTGAGGCTATATCGCAGACCCCTTTCTGATCATTTTCACAGCCTAACTTAGACCATTAGACTGCTGGCGGGAAAAAAGTTATTTGTCACAAGGACCATACACTTCTTTCAGATATTCATACTAAACTCTTTATAAGCAAATAATTTTAAAGTAGTTGGAAAGTTTATCAACACCTCACTTTCTTGGATGAATTCTGAGATGATTCTTTAAGAGGAATTAATTTCCTACAATGCAGGCTTTGCCTTTTTTAAATTACATTTTTAATAAACTCTCCATATTCTACATGTAACAGATGTTCACCACAGAAGTTCAAAATATAGCTCTCCGCCTACTCACCATCTGGTTTCTCCTGGCAGAAAGAAATGGTTTATTTAGAAAGGGCACATACCCTAAAAAGCAGACACATATGCACACCCAGCTCATACTATAGTGCAATAATCATCAGTTTGTATAGCAATTTGTATATAATTGCTAGCTGCTCGTCTTAAGGGACTTTGGTTCAAAGTCCTTTGAACTACACCATCTTGCTAGAGACATTCATACACTCCAGACCATCATATTGCCTGATGCTCTCCAAGGACTGCCTGGATTGCTGTGGTTTTGTGTCAAAAAGAGACCATAGTTTAGGAAGAGGGTCTTTGAATGACTTGAGCTGGATTCTTCAGTAGTTGCAGCAGGCACTGAAGGATTTATGATCACTGTGAGCTTAGGAAGGCTCCCAAAGGAACATGACAGCATTGCTGGAAATGCAGACTAAATCCATCTTGGGTAGATGAAATTGAACTGCATTTGTGACTTCTTGTGAAGCTGTTCAGGCTCCTCTATCCCTCTTGGTCCAGCTTGATCTTTTCCATTGTTGACCTGCTGCATGGTTTTGACCCAATAATGGCCAGAGTGTTTCATGAAGATGTAAATCTTTGGAGACCAGTAAGTGTTATTTGGTAGTGTACATGTTGAACTAAGACAGCGATAACAATTAAAGTAGAGATGATGATGATTATTTGATGTAGGATGTGAACATCAGTTTTGTAAATAGTGAAAGGTGGGCTCAATGAGGAAAGCATTATGGCACCATATCTGAAATTAAGTTAAGCACTTATTTTCCTTCCATTTCCTACTACCATAAAGGGAGTGACCAAATAACCAAACAAGTAAGGCCTCAATTTCCCATGCCTGGAGACCAGTCAGTTACAGTTCACCTTCAAAGTAGAAGTTGTGCCTTAGGAGTTGGAGACCACAGACAAGTTGGCGTCTTTTATGCAAGCTATGGGCGATCGCTGAAATCTGCTTGCAACCAAAGCAATCACAAGGAAGTTTTGGGTGCAGCACCCAAAACTTCCAATTTCACCTGACAATAGCCAGCAGCCTTCAGTAACCACTTGCCAATCAGTCAAGGAATACACATTTTTTCCTAGCAACTGGTGGTTGCCAGAGGGTCACTGACCGGTCTCTGGGCCTGTGTGACTGAGGCCTAAGGTGGAAGTGCCAGTGCTACAAGTGGAAAACTTCATCTGGATTCCTGCGCATAATGTTTGGGTGAAGCTCAAATGGCTTATCCTAAACTTAAGACTGAGCCCAAACTCTTTTGGTCACTACATAGGACTCATGACCCCAGATGAAGGCTGAAATCAAGAGAGGTTCATCTTCTCATACCGTTCTCTTCGCCATGATAGTCTTGTACCAAGCTGTGCCATTACCATTAGGGCAGTGAGAATCCATAATTTTCCAGTAAAGGTCAGAGGCCTTAGACTTTGGGGAGCTGACCTTCATTGTAAAAGCTTCACACTCTGCTGCAAACACCCTGACTGTGTGCTTAAGGTCATTGTCAAATGAAGCAAGCAAGACTAAACCTATCAATGTTTTGAATTACACATAGTGATTCTTAACCCTTCGTAAGAAACAGAATCTGCTACTCTTTCAATAATTAAAAAAAAGAAACATAGATGTAAATATTATTTTTACTTTATTTGTTTGTTTTAATGAATCCCCACTATGAATATTTGGTTGCCAGTGGCAACAGATAAAGTTGGCACTATCCGGTTGTTATTTAATGCCATTTGTATAGATGTGTATAGGCAAGAATAGCCAAGAACTTTTATGTTTGATCTTCTTTGACAATTTCAAGTATCAGTGGGACTTCTTTGTATTGCTCTATCACATTTTCAGAAACATGGATGATAATCTGTTTTGAGGGGTTGATTGACGTTTGTCAATCCTTTTGGGTGTTTGAGGCCAGAACATTACACTGAGGTTTCATCATTGTCTCCATTTCCTGTTTTACTGTGTGTGTTTCGTGTCAGTGTGTGCCTGCATATGTGTGTGGGGAGAAAGTGAGAGAGAGCACTTTTTTTTCTAAGAATAAAGTATCTATGTGTACTCGTCTGTGCACAGAATGATAATGAAGGTTGGGGTTTTGTCCACAACGTAAGAAAACCTGGGAGATGTCAAATGTCATGATGTTATGATGATGACACACTGTTTTCAGAAAACAAAATAAAAATAAAAAAAAAGAGTCTTTGAACCCAGACAGGACCAGATTCTTCCGAACCACCGAGTATCCCGAAGGATTACTGTTGACATAAAATCTCATACGTTTTACAGGGAGCCACAGAATTTGGAAACTTTTCTCTCACTTGCTATAGTCCTTTGACTGTAGTTTACTGGAGACTGAATGATTAAGTTAATAGAATATCTAAAGAACAACTACAACAGACTTTTTAAATTATTTTCCTTTCTCCTCCAGTGAGCATGTGACCATAAACCTGGTAAAATTAGCTACTTCTAAAGTTATGTAAAGCTTTTTTATTTTCATATATTTATGTTTTGCTATCAGGAAAAAGGTGGAAAAAATGTGTGGGTCTTTCAGATGCTAAATATCCCACTTTGTTCATCACCTACTGAATTTCTCGTGTTTGTTAACTTTAATAGCTCCATAGAGCTGTGTAAAGCTATCAAGCCCTATTACACATACTGTAGATAAATATTGTTTAACACTAGAACCACCAAGGGGGTAATTTTGACTAGAGTCTCTGGAGCCAAACTTAAATCAACCATTTCTGGCTACACCTCAATCAGTGACGTCAAGGTGGATGTTTCCCTTTTGGCACTACTGAAATATTTTCCTACAAGAAAGTTGTTACTGTTCACAAGAGGGGATAGGTGATCCCTTATTACAGAAAAAACTTTCACTCTTTCCCTTCTTCCCATCTTTCAAAGCTATGTATCTCAGACGAGATGAGGTAAGTGTGTTTAGTCATAAAAAAATACAGGCATCTATCTATCTACACTCAAACCCAACCATGGAATTGAATACATGCTGGCAGCCAAAAGAGACTGAACTGAATTTCAAAGCCAGAGATCCTCTTCTCCCACTGTAAATATTGTGTCACAATCCCCAAAAATCTATGAAAACGTCAATATGATTTCAATGTGAGAAAAATTAATGCAATCCGCTAACAATATCCTATAAGAATGTATGAAATGTGCTTAAAACCTGAGCCATATTGTTTCTTCACTGGAAATTGGATTAGTCATTTTGATCATCATGTTTTATTCTGCTATGAAACCCTAAGTCCTGACAAGAAGACCAGGCAGTAGCCTCCCCCAGCAGTACGATGCACCCTCTACATGGCAAAAACTGCTAAGGAACACAACAAAGAGGCCAAAGTGATTACCCGGCCTTCAAATTTCCCAGATTCCAAGATCATTAGTTCAAACAATTGTACAGAAGTACAAGATATTCAGATGTGTCACCACTTTGCCAAGATCTGGAAGAAGACCCAAATTGTCACCTCAGACAAGAGGAAATTGGTTAGGATGTTTAGGAACAACCCAGGAACCAACAAAACTCAAGCCTGCCATGAACTGGAAACTGCTGGAACACCAGCGTCACTGTCCACAGTGAAGCGAGTTTTCTATCACCATGAACTGAGAGGCTGCCATCCAAGAAAGAAGCCCCTGCTCCAAAATCAACACCTTTAAGCTCGACTGAAATTTGCAGCTGCCCACATGGGCAAACCAAATTCCTTCAGGAAAAAAATGTTTTATGGTCAGATGAGACAAAGATTGAGTTATTTGGTCACAATGACAAGAGGTAAATTTGGAGGAGTAAAGGTGAGGCTCTCAAACCTAACAACACTGTACCCAGTGTCAAGTATGGTGGTGGCAGCATCATGCTCAGGGGCTGTTTTGTTGCCAGTGATACTGGTACATTGCACAAAGTGGATGGAATAATGAAGAAGGAGGACTAGCTCCAAATTCTTCAACTTCACCTCAAATCAACAGCTAGATGGTTGAAACTTGGATAGAATTAGGTGTTCCAACAGGACAATGATCCCAAACACACTTCAAAACTGGTTTTGGAATGGATAAAGCAGGCTGACATTAAGCTTCTGGAATCGCCTTCCCAAAGCTCCAACCTCAACCACTATGAAAGTATGTGGATTATGCTTAAAAGACGTCCGAGCCAGGAAAACCAACCATCAAATTTGAAAAAACTCAACCAATTCTGCCAAGAGCAATATCTATCCAGCATAAGCTACTATGTAACCCAGTTTTAGTCAAAACACAGAAGAGGAGGGACAGAAAGAGCGAGAGAGAGTGAGAAAGAGAGAGGGTGAGGGCGAGACGCACAGGAGGCTGACAGACCATGACAGTACCCCCCCCTCAACGGGAGCCTCCCGGCGACCCCCCCGGCTTGTCAGGGTGCTGTCGATGAAAGTCCCAGAGCATTCAGTGGTCCAGAATGGCAGACCTCGGAACCCATGACCGCTCTTCAGGTCCATACCCCTCCCAGTCTACCAGATACCGCAAACCCCTCCCCCGACGTCTGACGTCCATTATCCGCCGGAGCGTGTAGGCCAGTCCACCATCGATGATCCGGGCGGGTGGGGGGAGGACGGAAGGCGGACACAAAGGACTGGAAAGAGCAGGTTTAATTTGGGAGACATGGAGCACATTGTGAACCTTCATATTCCGAGGTAGACTCAGACGGGCAGTTACGGGATTGAGTAAAGTCTCTATTTCAAAGGGCCCGATAAAGCTGGGCGACAGTTTCTTTGACTCTGTTCTCAAAGGAATAGTTTTAGTGGACAGCCAAACCTTTTGTCCAGGCGTGTAATTGGGAGCTGGAGTCCGGCGACGGTCAGCCAGGCGCTTATTCTGGTCCCGGGTCCTGAGCAGGGCTGCCACGCCCGTCGACATCACTGCAGATAATGCTGTACGGAAGGGACAAAGCTCTCACCTTCGATTGTGGGAAATAGAGGTGGCTGATAGCCTAGCGAAGCCTCGAATGGAGAGAGCCCCATTGCAAACGAAGTCAGAGAGTTGTGGGCGTACTCGATCCAAGGAAGCTGCGTGCCCCAGATGGACTGATTGGTGGATGCAATGCAGTGGAGAGCCGCCTCCAACTCCTGATTGGCGCGTTCGGGCTGCTCATTTGTCTGCGGGTGAAAACCAGATGACAGACTAACCTGGGCACCCAGGCTGGAACAAACTCCTTCCAAATGCGAGACGTGAATTGGGGTCCTCTGTCAGATACAATATCTTGGGGAATTCCGTGCAGCCGGAACACGTGCTCGACCAGAAACTGGGCTGTCTCTAGGGCAGAAGGTAATATGGTGAGAGCCACGAAATGTGCAGACTTGGTGAAACGGTCAATAATCGTGAGAATGACAGTGTTACCTGCGGATGGAGGCAGTCCAGTGACAAAGTCCAGGGCGATATGTGACCAGGGTCGCCCAGGTGTGGGTAGAGGCCGCAGGAGACCAGCCGGTGGCACAGGAGGGAGGTAGAATCGGAGTCTCGTTGTTAGGCTCACCAGGTGGTGAAAACTGGCGCGACAGCGCATTAGGCTTGATGTTACGAGAGCCAGGCATGTAGGTGATGGAAATGTTAAATCTAGTAAAGAACAGAGCCCACCTGGCCTGCCGGGCATTGAGTCTCTTTGCCGTTCTCAGGTAGGCGAGATTTTTGTGGTCAGTTCAATTCAATTCAATTCAATTCAATTTTATTTATATAGCGCCAAATCACAACAAAAGTCGCCTCAAGGCGCTTTATATCGTAAGGTAAAAACCCTACAATAATACAGAGAAAAACCCCAACAATCAAACGACCCCCTATGAGCAAGCACTTGGCAACAGTGGGAAGGAAAAACTCCCTTTTAACAGGAAGAAACCTCCGGCGGAACCAGGCTCAGGGAGGGGCAGCCATCCGCCGCGACCGGTTGGGGGTGAGGGGAGAAAGACATGCTGTGGAAGAGAACC
>VUQS01071333.1:0-18626 GCA_015108495.1 Heterochromis multidens
TCTTCCACCTTTCAATGTCCCATGTTTGGTGCTCTCTTGCAAAGTCCAAACGGTCAGTTCTGTGGCGTTCAAGGAGACGAGGCCTTTGAAGACGTTTTTTGTTTTTGAAGCCCTTCAGTCTCAGATGCCGTCTGATGGTTATGGGGCTGCAGTCGGCACCAGTAACGGCCTTAATTTGGGTCGAGGATCGTCCAGTGTCTTGACGGACAGCCAATTGGATCCTCCGGCTCAGTGCTGGTGAAATTTTTTTGGGTCTTCCACTTGACTTTTTTGTTCCATAACCCTCAGGATCATTTAAGAAATTCCAAATGACTGTCTTACTGCGTCCCACCTCAGCAGCGATGGTGCGCTGCGAGAGACCCTGCTTATGCAGTTCAACAGCCCGACCACGTTCAAGAAGGGAAAGTTTTTTGCCTTTGCCATCAGAACGTCATGACAGTGTGACTACCTGACAGAAAATGGCAATGAATCCACATTTTTGCACAGATTTGGCCTTTTAAAGGCATGTGGTCCTAAACTTTTGATCAGCTGTGAAACAGCCTGTTTCAGTTTAAGCGTTGTTTTCAATACATTGCATGCTCAAAGAAATGTTTTGTCTCACTCCCATTTCTTCTTGTTGCATGTTGAAGCTCTACTTGGAACCTTGTTAAGATCCAACCATGCAACATGTGTTTTTTGCCATTTTTCAAGTGGTCTTAAACTCTTGATCAGGACTGTATCTAATCACAGTTTGGTTTCGTATGATTTGATTCCATTAATTTTCTTCTCAGTGAAGTTTTTCCTTTTGGGTTTGCAGTGCATCTTCTCAAACTCTGCAGCAATCTCCAGCGGTGTCTTATTTTCGATTTCAGGGACGTTGAACTTCAGATAAAACCCACAGACGAGGCAAAAAAACAGAAAAATAAGAAAGCAAAGGTAATCCAGTTTCTCCTGGAGATAAAGCATTTGGAGGCCATTTGTGAGTCCTTGTGCATGACAAATATAAAAAATATGCCACATTTTACCATGAAATCATACTTACCACCATGATGGGGAAGACCATCCCAAGCACAAACAGTCCTAACCAGTTGAAGGTGCAAGCGAATGTGTATGCAGCTGATCTGAAAGGCTGAGCAAAGAGTTCCCCTGGAAGAAGAGGTGTTACCCCAACTTTGGGGGAAATGTATATGTTACAGTAAGATCTCCTCATTGTTTGGTCAAAAAGAAAACATTCTAAATATATAACATAAATATTATAGTCTACAGAAATATTAGCTTGAGAGATAAACGTACCTGGACCAAAGGCAAAAAAGAATATAAAGAGGAAAACGAGGACCATACTGCAGTACGGCATCCAGGAGACCTGACTCTGAGGAAAATGAAAGCGTTTAAGTTGGTTTATGTGTCGGAATATGCAGATATATTTATAAAACGTGGCTTTTTCAATGACTCACTTGCAGGTACACGGTGATGGTGAGGAGAATCAGCATCACAGACATTCCTACGTAGCCTCTGAACAACAGGGCTTTTTTTCCTGTTCTCTCAATAATCATGAACTGCAACATGAGAACACATTTAACCTACTGCTGAAAATGTTCTGCAATAATGGGACAGAATTAAACAGCCACATGGGGGAGCTACGACTACACATGAGAACCGGCGCCAGAGGGACTTCACATTATTTGGAAATCTTCTGAGACTGTGAGAGAAGAAGGAAAGCTTTTTTTTTTTTTCATAAAAAGTCTGATACATCACCAAAAAGTAAATAAAACAAACATTAATGACTGGGTGCTTACAGGATATTATACAAAAATTTTCAGGGACATGAACTGACTTGTGCTAAGAGACTAACATTTCAACAGAAGCCTGAACAAAAAAATGAGTCAAACAGTTATATTCAGCCCATATCAGTTCTACACTGAATAACTGGTTGATTAAAGTTTTTAACATATTGGATGATGAATTCAAAGATGCAAGTTGCCATTGTTAGTTTTTGTCCACTCTGACTCTGGCTGCTGAAATGGCAGTCTGTTTGCACAAGTAAACACCTTTGAATTAATCATTGTGCTGCACTATTTGTTGTCCTTTGAAAGTTTGTTGTCCTTCAGTTGAGCACCTATATTTTGCTAGAGAGCCCACATTTTATTGGATATAAAACATTATTGGATATCAGTGAAATAGGACTTACACAGGCTATAGAGGTGGAAACTTCACAGAGCCCTGTTCCCAAGGCTACGTATCGTAACTTGTGTTCTGGGATTCCCGCCGCACGAAACACATCAAAAGAATAAAAGTACACCTTGAGAGAAGAAGTCAAATATAGAGAGATAAGAAACTATGTAATGTTTCTATTCATGAAGACCCAAATTTTACAATAAGAGATGTGTACACATGTTATTGGTTTGGTTTAACTCTTTGCCCCTTGGACGCCTACAAGGGTTAACCCTTGTTTCTCTTTTCTGAACTGAGTGGTTTCTGTCATATTTCAGGCCTGGTTCCAGAATAAAATGACTGGGTGTGCATCAGAAGTTAGTGAGGGTGATTTCTGCCTATACAGCTTTCTAGGTCTACCCTTGGAAAAACCTGGAACCTATTCTAATAGTCATCAAACCACGTCTTTATTGATATATACAGAGGTGTCAAAACTCATCATTAAGGGTACAGGGGAGGTTGTCAAATGGAGGAAAGACTTTGGGATTTCCCAAAAATTTATATTTTGTCAATGAGAAATTTTATAAGCATGAAAAAGACAATAAATTTACTGTTATTTTAATAGTTTTTCTTCATTTTTTTTCAAGAAGACAAGCCCAATTTGTGTATTGAGTTATTCTGTGACATAACATGAATATGCTATTATTATTATAAGAGACAGCAACTTTCAAATTACGGATTTTAAATGTCTTTATAGCATAACTTCTAAAGTTTAATACACTGCATAGATGGGTTTTAGCAATAAAAGCTAATAATTCTACCAAAATTTGGCAGTGAAATTACAAAGGATTTCTACAGTAATTCAATGTTGTATTTTTTGTGGTATTTTACAGAAACAGTTTGGCAAGTTATGCTGCTGAACATTTCACTATTATTTTTAGTTATGTATGAATGTATTTATTTATTTATTTATTACAGCATACACAACTCTTCTTCTTCAAAGAACACAATCTAAAAAAGAGATATGATGTGGGTGAAAAAAGAGTTTTCAGTGTATGACATATAACTCACAGCATTGGTGCCACAGAGCTGCAGTGTGGCGAAGGTTGCAAAGATGGTGATCAGCTGCCAGCGGAGTGTTTTGTTCTGAATCAGCTCCAACACTGAATAGCTGCGAACACTCTGCAGGGAAGCTCTCTCCTCCAACATCTCCTCTACCTCTCTACTGCAGTCCTTGTTGCCCCAAAGCTGTTTAAAAGCTAAAGTGGCATAAAAAAACATGAGATTTAGGTGGCAAGTTAAGATTACAAAGTGACTATGAAAGAAGGCTAAAAATGTTTTTGCACACCTTTTTCACAGGCCTGTTGGTCTCCTCTTTCCAACAACAGGAAGCTGGGAGATTCAGGCAGGAAGGACAGGGTGAGGAGTTGAAACAATGCAGTGAAACCGCTGAAACCAAGCAGCCAGGGCCACAACTTCTCTGTACCAAGTAACTCACTGCAAGTGCAACATCAATAGGCAGGCTATCACAGATGTAAAATAATAACATGCTTCCAAAAACACTGTTATGAAATGTTTTAAAGGGCCAAACTTTGTACATTTTTATCATCAAAATTCCAAAATACCAAATTAAATATTTTTTTTCTATAACTCTTTCATACATGGTAACAAAATGCAATAAATACAATAATTTTGTAAAAAAAAAAAAAGAAAAAAATTAAAGTACAGGTTTTTTGTAAATACAGTTGAATACTATACAAACCCAATTCCAAAAAAGTTGGGACGCTGTGTAAAATGCAAATACAAACAGAATGCAATGATTCGCAAATCTCATAAAATCAGATATGCAAGGCAACTTGTACATCTGGAAAGACACCATCAATGCTGAAAGGATATGATGCAGGTTTTATTCATTTAAATAAAGTAAAAACTACACAAAAAGGAGCTTAATTAAATAGACAAAATTAAGTTAAATTAAATAAAGGCACTCAGTGGGTAAAGCTCTAATCTAATCTAAGTTGAACGTAAAATGCTGTTGCCTTTGAGGAAAAAAATTCTTATGAGCAAAGTATGGGAAATTTTTAATGTATAATACAATACTTTTTCTTTGGCGAGTGCAAATTCTCATGGAAATGTAAATATTTAAATTTTAAAAAAGTATGTAAGTATGTTGTGATGGTTATCTCAATTATTTTGTGTTCGAGTTGTTGTGCATATGTGCTGAGGTTTTCAGTGGTCAAGTTTTAGATTGAGTTGTCTGTAGCGATTATATAAATAACAGCCCTTCCATTTTTTTAAGTAAGTAAACTGTCTTGTCTATAACAACAGGTACATTGTAAAATTAAAGTCTAATGCTTACTGTAAAAAAATTAAACAAAATAATAATTTA
Source organism: Heterochromis multidens (assembly GCA_015108495.1). Lineage (NCBI taxonomy): Eukaryota > Metazoa > Chordata > Actinopteri > Cichliformes > Cichlidae > Heterochromis > Heterochromis multidens. The sequence goes on from VUQS01071333.1 coordinate 4,520, forward strand.
GATTTTTTTCAATGCCGGTAAATCTAGATACTGTAAATTAACAGTGACATTCATTAAAGAGTACAAAAGGTCCTCTGGAAACTTCTGTCCATGTGTGGGCAGTCAGTTCAACCTATGCATGTCATGGCAGGCACTGGTTTGCTTGTGTTTCTGCCATTGGATGGAGCCGTCACAGTCTCCTCCTCAGCCTGCACACCTGTTGCTCATTTTCCTGATCTTCCTGCCGGTTCCATTTCAGTTTGTCTCCCAGTAGGCCCAGGAGTCGCTGCTTCTGAGAATCAACTCACCTGTTTTGCCAAGCTGGTTCACTTTTGGAAATCGTCCTCTGGAACAGTCTCTGCCTCACCACCTGCCTGCCCTCCCTCCTACAACCTCCCGCCAGCAACTAGTGCACCCCTCCTGAACCCTACCATCGACCTTCACAAGTAAGACTGCACATTCACTCCTTTCTACTCACAGAACTGTGAACTCACCAACCTGTTTCTTCTGGATCTAACACCATTCTCCTCTCTCCCAATGAACCTCCATCTGAGGCCCAGAGTCCATCTCCGAAAAGTCACCCCTCTGCCATTCCCCTTTGTGTCAGTGTCCTCACTCCTAGAAAAATCCTCCCCTGTGCAAGTTATTCAGTGTTTCAAAATCAGTGCTTCTTGTGGTGCTTGCGCTGTGACAATGCAATGCTCAGAGAAACTGCAAAAAAAAATGAGCTACATCTCAGACTCTACAAGTATGGCTTGTTTTGCAGTGTTGCCAGGAGAAAGCCTCTTCTCTCTCAAAAGAACATATCGGCACAGCTTAGATTTGCAAATTTGCATCTGAACAAACCACAAGACTTCTGGAACAACGTCCTTTGGACAGACGAGACCAAAGAGGAGATGTTTGGTCACAATACACAGCACCATGTTTGGTGAAGCCCAAACACAGCATATTAGCACAAACACCTCACACCAACTGTCAAGCACGGTGGTGGAGGGGTGATGATTTGTGCTTGTTTTGTAGCCACAGGATGTGGGCACCTCAATAAGTCAACCATGAACTCCTCTGTATACAAAAGTATTCTAGAGTGAAATGCGAGGCCATCTGTCCGACGGCTAAAGCTTGGCTGAAAATGGGTCATGCAACAGGACAATGATTCCAAGCACAGCAGCAAATCTACAACAGACTGGCTGAAAAGGAAAAGAATCAATGTGTTGCAATAGCGAGTTCAAAGTCCAGACCTCAACCTGATTGAAATGCTGTGGTGGGACTAGGGTTGTCAAAAAAATTGGTACTCGGATATTGATTGATACTAAAATTAATATTGAATTATGATATTCATTTGCAATAATATCGATACAAACAGTGCCATCTTGGCCTCCTCCAACTGGTACACAATTCACAGCACTACTGCAGACAGACACACATTCCTCTTCTCACTAACAGCTGAAGTAGTTAACCATAACATTGAACAACACTTTGAGGAATTTAAAGAGGTCAGTAAAGCTCCCGTTTCAACAACATTGAAGTATTAAACAGTTATCATAAATGTTAACCTGGTTGGCACACACGTTAACATTAGCCATTTAACTATTAGGTATTACCCAATAGCCACATTAGCCATCTGTTATCATTAAGGTAGCGGCTAGTGGACTGCAGGTCATGGATGAAATACTGAGCCGTGACAGAGCGGATTATGGACATGTGGAGAACCAGGCGGGTTGCTGGCTGTGCAGAGCAGCGGGGGAACCGTAGATGAACTGAGCAGAGAGTCCAGAGTGTGGAGAAATAATTCGAGCAAATAAAAAGTGAAATCCAGAGCAGAGCAGTGGAATCAGACGGGTTTCAGGCCTGAAGATCAGAGCTGATGATGTAAAGAGCTACAGACTGAGGTGGAGCAGTGTGAACGGTGGATGAGAGTGACTGTAGGCAGATGTGGACAAGATGATAAACTTTAACTTTCCTACTTTTACAATAATTTATTAAAATGGTTTTCTTATTTAGTTGTAGCTGTGAGGTCAGTTTTAAAATGCAGTAACCAGTTCAGTCTTTCACAGTGAGCACTTTTTTTTTTTTAATATCTTTATTTTAGCATAACTAATACCACACTTTATCCAAAGTTCATTTTTAACTTTTCCATAATGCTCTCCTACAGTAATTAAATTATTTAGATGTGTTGGGTATTATGGTGTTTGTTGTACCCTTTGTTTATGGGTAGGTTCTAAAATATATTTTACCTTCACGATCTTTAATGAAATTGTCTAAATAATTTGTAAAATGAATAAAACCTCTAAACCTAATTAAATACTTATTTTGTTAAATCTAAATTATAACTGGGAAAATTAGTTGAAAATTAACAAGTTAACTTTTTCAAGAAATTACTTCTTCTTCATTACGTCTGTTGTTGCAGGATTGGGTCTAAATTTTCCCCGTGGTATCGAAAATGGTATCAAGTATTTTACTGGGTATCGGTATTGAGTTTGAAATTCTAGTATCGTGACAACCCTAGGAGGGACTTTAAGAAAGCTACAAGCTGTTGAATCATAAGGGATACTTAGTTTTTCACAGGACTGCATAGAGTTCTGTGAAAGACTTTCTTTTTCACATGTAGGCTACCTCACCTGATCCCCAACAATTGACCAACGAACTTCCCCAAAGAGACGAAGGAACCAACAGTCACACCAGCCATCCCTTTCAGCTTCCGGGGAGTGCATTCAATGAGGTACATCGAGTGAGCTGAAATACCGACTCCTAGAGGCATAAACAAGTCACAGTAAAAATCAATAATAGTGAGAGGAATAACAGAATTTAAAAATAGCCACATGACAGGTATAAACAGAAACTGACTGGATTCGATGAGGTGACAAGAGGGATTGGGCAGCTAAGGAAGACGCTCTAATGAGTTTGTTTAGATGCTTACCTGAATTAATGCCATAGAGAAATCTTCCTGCCACGATCATCTCAAAAGACGTGGTTGTTTTACTCAACAGCATCAACACAGCTCCAAATACAGCCACAAAATTGTTTAACAAAAGGCATTGCTTTCTGTGGGACAGGAAAACAGAGAGTTGGAGCCTGAGGCCAAAGCAGAACATTTAGTTGTGCGTGTCTTTGATGGTGCCACATTAAGAGATATAACAGAAGATGGGACTTTTATGTTCATGTACACCAACCTGCCGAATTTTGATGCCAGTGAACCAGCTACCAGCGACCCCAGTAAACCCCCAATGCAGAAAATGGACACTGTGAAGGACCAGATGAGCGAGTGCTGCCATGGCTCCAGGGAGAGACCGTATCTGTGCACACACGTTTTGTTCAGCAGCTCCTTTATAAACTGCAACAAGATGCACATGTATGCACATGTCTTTACATGTTGAAAATATAACTTAAACTTGCAAGTATTTCCATTTCTTTCATTTTATCAAGTATCTTACTTACAACAGAGGGGGAGGTCATCACAGACAAGGTGTATCCATATTGAAATGTCCCACCGATACCACAAACAAAAATGGCAGCAATTACAACAGGACAGTCTAGCTGTAGAAATGTAAAAAGAAAAGGATGTACGCAGTTTTGATGACAAATGTAAGTACATTTTGTTTCATCTCAGTCATGTTAATCAAATTGTACTTTTCCACATTTCCCCAAACTTACGTCTGTCTGTGTGTGTGTGTGTGTTAAATGTTTTTTCTTTAATTTTCAGTGTATATGCTTAAGTTTGGCATTCACACATGTAAAGAAAAATGCAATGTAGACAAACAAATAGCTTTAAATATTACCTACCAGGAGTGTAAAGTGCTGTATCATTGCTGGAAGTCTGTTGTCTTCAGGTGAGGAGACTTTTTAGATCATTCGCATGGCTGCAGCACACATTTAACTGAGCACTGAAATTATTAACTTTTTATTCAGGCCAAAGAAGAAAGGTATTTGAGGGCAACAAAAAAAAAGCAAATCAAACACCATGTTTGGTAAATGTATGCGTGTGTATGAATAACTTAAAAATTTGTATCACAGGTGGATAAGCTGTGTGAACTTGGTTTTTGTAGCTTAAGGATTCTGCCCAATGACGATGAAAGACCGTGAACAGGCTGCTCTAAAAAAGTTATTTATTGTCTTGCAATCTGTTTAAAAGCTTTGAAAACTTGCACTAAAAGAGACAAAGATATGATTATGAAGTTGAGCTGAAACGTTTAACCTCTTTTGATTTGGCTTAAAGCCTAATGGAGAAATTCATCACAAAACACCCATAGAAAATCATCTTGTGGAACCTTTAAGGGCCACACATATCACACAGGACAGAGCCATAATTCTTAAAAGATAGGTTACATCTTGGAAAATATATTTGCTATCCAGATAGTGAGAAGCTCGGTTACAATCCTGTGTATGTTCAGTAAAGATTAATCTACAACCAGCATCAGATCTGCTTTAAACTTTCTTGCTTGGGCAGAAGGTTCCTGGAGTCTTTTTGTCACCAACCCCAGAAGTTACAAGGTTCAGTCAAGAAAAAAAAAAGCACTGGTTTTACTTTTGTATATATCAAATAAAATAAATATATATGTTAAATAGTGCTGATGACAGGAAGCTTTTTTGCCTAACCCCTGGCAAAATAATTTGTATTTTCTACCCCTGAAGGGAGGGAGTATGTAATCAGTTCCGTCTGTCTGTTTGTTAGCAGTCTAGCATCCACAGTTTTGAATATATCATTTTCAAATTTTGTGTTATGGTAGATACCAATAACAGCTCGAGCTGATTTAACTTTGATGAAAATCGGGTCAAGGTCGCACCAAATGTGAAAATCAGTAAAAACTTTATATTAGCCACAATTTCTTATGGATCGTCTTCAAACTTCACAACAATATACTAGGCCTTGGGGGACATGAGTACCTAGGTAGGCTGAGCATTTGACCTTGACCTTCATTGTTAGTGCCCAAGGTCAAGTCAAAAATAAAAATGTACAAACTACTACACTAAGATACACGAAGTCCTTTGTTAACTGTGTATAGTTATGAGTCTCTGGGAGGCATGGGCATATGTGTCCTTTCTAAAAATGCTGCTTGTTAGGTTTGATCTCCAAAGCTGAATTTTAATAAGCCAAAGTGGTTCCAATCATTTCCACCAAAAAAAGACTGGTGCTGGTGCAGCATTGGCATTATGTACAGGCCTTGGGGGTCCAGGCCTGCCCAGTAAAGTCCCTGTGCCCTTAAACACCCATATCGCCGATAAGTTATTGCAGTGCAAGCTGTTTAATTAATCAGTTAACAGTAATATAGTGCTTCTGCAGCAATTGTGGTAACCAACATGACTCTGAGGAGGACACTGAGGCGATGGGTCTCTGTCAGTGTACTATGCATGTCTGGTTGTAATTATGCATAGTGTATGTAAGTGCAAGCGTATCTTTTTTTCTTTATGGAACAGCAAAGTGACTTGAGCCAAATGCCCCATGTCATAGTTGGTTGCCCTTTCAGTTCTATGTATGGTCTGCTGCTGACCCTGTGCTGGTGCCAAAATGCTGGCACTGGCACAAAATTCTGGTCCCGAAGTTGGAATCACCAACATAAATTTGTCCCAGTTTTGATAAAAACACCAGCAAAAGAATCGATGAGAAGCTTCTCTGTGAAAACCACAAATTCCACTATATAAAGTAAGCTGGTCCTCAAAAAGGACAAAAGCTGTGCACAGGCCCCGGCACTGTCCTGAGGAGACTGTGTCTGTGCCTGGCACACTATGCAGCCAGATGTCACACTGACCTCCAGAGAGGAAGCAGAGTCGGCTTTAGATGACAAAGCACTGCCAACAAAGCACTGAAAGACTGAAACTTAAAAAAAAAAAAGTTGTCAGGAAGACTGTTTCCTGCCGGAGATGGAAGCTCTTGCAAATGCCAGGGAGGCTCTATTTTCAGCTTGACAAAAGGAGAAATGAGACAAAGCAAGCAAATAATACAGTTATATTATTTCACAACAACAACTAACTTTGGGTTGTAAGACTTTTCTTAAGGAGTAATATTCATCAAGTCATCATCATCAAATTATAAAGATTAAATCTCTAACTTGGGCTCCAAATTGACTTGATGTCACTTGAGAATGAAGAGAAGATATTCTACCTCTTAAATCAGCAAAAGAAATATAAATATATATATTTCAACATAGATACAAACTATAAATGGGAAGTGGGGACTATGCTGCTCCAAAGAAAAGAAACTGAAAAATACTGAGTACCCTCGACTTTATTGTTGGATAAAAGTTATTTTGAGCAGCTGTCTCTTTGTCAGACTGCTCACTGTGAGAAGCGTAGTGCTGTGCGGGATCTTCTTTTAAAAACTCCCCATAAACCAGTGACTGCAGCCACAGCCACCTGCAAATCACAGTCCTGTATATGGACAACACACTGGTCAAAGTACTGTGAAGATCTGTGACATAAAAACAAAACAAACAAATATTATATCTGGGTCTCAGTCAGCACACACTGGCTGACTGAGACCCAGAAAACCTGCCCCGTTGAGGCCTGTGTGGGGGCATTGTGGGCAGACCCACATGCCCCACAGCGCACAGCCCACTGTGGGCCCTCGTACCAGTGTGAAATATAGGGCACATCTGGGCCCCGCACTGCGGGTCCTAGATGGGTCTCAGTGGGGGCAGCCACTGTGAGGGGCCCACAGTGGGGCCCATTGTGGGCCCGTAGCATACCCATAGTGTGGGCTTCCCTACTGGTACCCCATCCAGGCCCAAGGATGTGGGGCCCAGACATACCCCACGTTTTACACCAGTACTGAGACCTACAGTGGACTGCCCATATGTGCTCCATGGTACATTACCACCACCAATTGGTATGGAGTGTAACCCAGAATGTTGCTCAAAAAAGAAAAACAAAAAAGGCAAGCTGCTTTTAGCCACAGCCTTGTTCACATGGGTCACAACATATTTGATCTGGCAGACTTTTACACCAGATGCCCTTCCTGACATACACAACCCTCAATGGATTTATATTTCCTCCCAAGCTTAAACCAGGAATCTTTTGCTGGATAGTTAAACATGTAAACCACTACACAATGGAGATACTTGCCCTAAAAAAACAAATAAAAAAACCTCCTCAAATCCTATCAAACAAGTTTGTCTATCTTAGAAGAGGGAATATGGCCTGATATCTTTCAGATATCAATATGATCCAGTTTAATTTCCTATTTACTGATGTTTTGAATCAGTCGCCTTCTCAAAGCCTCATATTTCTGACAGAACAATAAAACATCTTCTCCACAATAGTCACATTTCCCTGTGTGGTGTTTCCTTATTATAAATAATGTGCCAGCTAACATGCCCATGTGGGCCCACAGTGGGTAGTTGTAGGTGAACTGTGGGGCTGTGTGGGCAAGGCAAACCCACACTTATCCCACACGGGCCCCAAGTGCATGTCCCCACACAGAGCCCACAGCAGTTTTGTCCTTTGGGGTTCCTTTATGTTTTCTATAGACAAGCCCAGTATGGGTTGCCCACAGAAAACCATGATAGTAGTCCTGCAGGATTAAACTACAGAGGGGCATGCATGAGCTAATCCACAAGGGGGGCAGTGAAGGTTTTCTGTGGGCAAGCCAATAGCGACCCCATAGGACAAAACTGCTGTGGGCTCTGTGTGGGCATGTGCACTTGGGGTCTGTGTGGAATAAGTGTGGGTTTTCCCTGTTTAACTTCAGAGTCCACTTTAAGATTCTGGTTTTGACTTTTAGAGCTCTGCGTGGACAAGCACCAGCGTACACCAGAGAACTTTTACATCCATACATCCTCAGCAGGTGCCTGAGGTCATGTGACCAGGGCCTGTCAGCATACAAGGCTGAGAACTGAAGGCAACAGAGCTTTTGCAGCAGTGGCCCCCAGACTCTGGAACTCTCTCCCACTGAGCCTGAGATCTGTGGACTCAGTGATCTCTTTTTAAAAGCAGCAAACAACTCATCTTTTTAAAATTGCTTTAGGAACTGAAATCTATCTTAAAACAGTAAAGACAGTGGTAGAAGTACAACTTTAAAAAGGGGAGAGCTTGTTAAACCATAATTTGAATCAAAGTCAGCAGGTTTTTAAGCAGCATTTATCAGATCAAACTGGTGATTGTATAAATGTATTTTTTATGTCTCCATGAACATTTTAATTGAAGTTCATTTAGATAATGCTTCAAAATAACTGCTCAAGTAAATATTCAGAGAGGTTTTGAGTGGCTGCACAACGGTGAGATGTTACTCTAGAAGGAGTTCAGATTAGACTATGTCAACAACTATCAGATAGATTACTGTGAGGATTTGTGAAAACATGGTAGCCAGAAGATAAACCCTAATGATCCAGGTAATCCCCAGTCCTTTCTTTTAGCACCACCAGCAGGTCAAATGTTCACTTAATGGTAACGATAACGATAATAATAATAATAATAATAGTAATAATAGTAATAATAATGCACATTCTATTTATAGAGAGCCAAAGCAGCCCCTCACAGAGATGGAAGCAAGACTCGGTCTTGTTTTAAGTAGTCTCTTGTGAGCCCTCCAGTTAATCGAAGTGCAAAATGAATCAGTGAAGAGCGCCTTTAATGAAGTCAGCCTCATGGAGATGTCACTTAGCATTTTCGTGAGTGGTGTTATTTTCCCATTGCAGTTATCAAATTGTCTTCACTTTTATCCAAGCAGTTTTAGTTCTTGTGAACTTTTAACCACGGCAGTGATTTCATTTATACTTTGTATGGTCTAAGAATATTTAGTAACAAAAACAGGAAAAAGCAACACCTTGGAAATGTGATGTGCAGCAGATTTGTGGTTTTGACTTTTAAAATAACATGGAAATAACTTATGGGTAAAACTTCATCCATGTTTTCTACACACGTTTTGTTGTGTTGTTTTGTCTTGTCATGTGTAGTAAAAAAAAAAAAGAAAAGAAAAATCTGTGTTTCACGTCTTGCATCCAGTGCATTGACTTTAGATTTGCAATAAGGTGACAGTTTCTCCATTTATTTTCCCAGGACCAACGCTTAACAAACACTGCGCCTGTATTTCTGAGTCTGAACTCTTTGTTTCAGGCTGTCTCAGAAACACTTGGCAGCAGAAACTGACACTCGAGGACTAGTGCCAAACTTGTGAAGTCCTCCTAAGTAGACGGAGAGTCATGGCAACGCTTGATCACGATAAATAATGAATGCCTAACAGGTTCACTTTACAAGGAGCTTTTCAGGTTCACGAACACACGTTCTATATCCTCATTAACTCCAGTCTGGCCAGGGTGACTTAAACTGTCTAACAGTTTTATAACCTCTCCTCTCTGCTGATTATTTCCAGAAACACTGCACCCTGCTTGGCAGGAATCAACCCTTTCAGCTAAAATGAAAGGCACATGATTGCAATAAATCCTGGGGGTTCTCTATCAGCACTTCCATTGAATCTATGGGGAATCAGAAATTTTAAAGAAATGTGTTGAATAGGCTTTCTTAGAGTGCACACAAACCAATTACAATCCTACTTATATTCAATGAATTTAAACTAAAATCATATTTTTATAGTTCAGAGAGCCAAGATTGTGATAACGAATCATTTAATTAAACGTACAGATGATAAAAGGGAAGAAGCAGAATATCAAACTAAAAGTACAACCAAGCCGATCTAAACTGGAAACTCGGGGAAACTAGTAAACGCAAAACAGGAGGTGGAAAAATTGGCTAATTGACCAAGACTGGGGGAAAGCACATAGAATAAGTACACCCAAGGGAGGGCAGGGTAACAGATGAACACAAGCAGTTCAGAGCAGAACGGGCAATCACAAGGACGGGAAAAGAACAAAGACAGGAAAGGGGCACAAGGAAAAGTATTTACCTAAATAAAACGGGAAGAGATTATAACTGAGACACAGGAAGCATACACAAAAAGACATAAACAGACAAGGAAATAAATAAAACACAATGAAGGAGATGAAATAAAACAGGAACTAAAACTCAAATACTCAAAAAGAACTCACAATGAAAACTAAAGTGTTTTGTCATTTTCTTTTGAGAAGATGAATGCCACTCTGTTGTAAATGGTATATGGACTGTTGCTTATATTGCTCTTTTCTACTCTAATTGCGTTCTCGATGCACTTTTTACAGCAGGCCACATTCACCTATTCACACAGTACTTTATACTGTGCCTTTAAGCACTTTCTATCACCACCACACACCCACACTTCAATGGATGCATCAGGGGCAAGTTGGGGTTTAGTATCTTGCTCAAGGACACTTTGGCATGTGGACTTGGGGAGCCAGGGATTGAACCACCAACCTTCTGATTGATAGACAACCGGCTCTGTCTATCCAAACCCAGCTTCAAAGAGCCATCAACATGGCTATAGGTGGCATAGTCCAGTTTTCTTATTGTAAGCATCAAATGTCAAGTAGTCACTCCTCAGAATTAGACTCGATCCATCCATCTTCACACAGATGGCAAGATGCGGGGTACATCCTGGACAGGTCGTCAGTCTGTCACAGGGCTACCACAGAGAGACAGACAACCATTAACGTTCACATTCACATTCTTCGACTGTGGGAGAACACGCAAACTCCACACAGAAAGGCCCAGGACCTCCAAACACAGGACCTACTTGCTGTGAGACAACAGTACTAACCACTGCCCAGAAATACACTCTAAAGGCTTAATTCAGCATTGTTATTCTGCTGAAGTTTTCTTTTGTTATCTGTAGATGGGGTTACAGAAGTGATCAAAGAACAGCAAAGGTGAAAGTCACAGCTGACGTCAGACTTTGGGATAAAACATCATTTAAGTTGCTGTGCTCAAAGCAGAATGCTAATATGTACTTGAGCAATGCTGTATTTCTGTATCCATAATTTGTACAAAATGACAAAAGTGCTTTCAGGTTGTCTTTGTCAGACACACATACAGACACACACACACAAAACAAAACATGCCGAGCTTGTCAGGGTTGTCCTCAAAGTGCCAGTCACAGTGGATACATTTTCTAATCTCCAGTGGCAGGAAACAGACAGATGAAAACAAAGCAAGTTTAATAAAAGGATTTTGCAAGTACTGATGTTAATTATGTTCAGATACGTAAAATGTGTTTTTGTGTTTAACTAGTAAATCTTCGTTTCTTTTCATGCCACACAGAGAAATCACGCCACAGTCTAAAACCTCACTCCTTACTTTGTATTTTACATTCATTCTCAGAGTCACTTTGCCATAAAACACAAAAAGTCAGACAGCCCAATTAGGCTGCAAATTTCTGCCAATGCATGCAGGACTGCTGCCCATTCTCCATATTACAAATGACGCATTTACAGATGAATCAGCATAGTGGCACTATATCACTCTTCCTCATGGAAATAAGCTTGAAACCTGAGAGTGAAAATCCCAGGTTCCATGGCGTGCCATCATGCCCTTGAATGTGGCACTTAAACCAGATTGCCAGTAAATCTACGGCTCAACACAAATGACTCTTCTGTCAGGTGTGACGCGTCTAAAAGCCCTCTGGATTCAGGTATCAGGGACATTAGAGGAGGAATTGTAGTGAAAACAGATGCAGAATGATACTGAAGTTAAAGCTTCTCACTCAAGTCAGGTATCCAGTGTCCATATGAGTCACAGCTAAATAAATCATGTTTAATTCATTCCTGGCACAATGGAGGCAGGCGACATTGGCTAGATCTTAAAATGCCTCGAGAAAGTACTTTCCTTTCTCTGTCTGTCTGTCTGTCTGTCTATCTATCTACAAAATCACAATATAAATAATTGTATATACACATTTCCATGAAATTCCATTGAAATACTGATCATTTATGTCCAGATGAACAACAGCAGGATAGCATCCACTATAATGGCAACTGATAATAAGCCTTAATTGTCATTGTACATTAGAAATATACAACAAGATTTGGAGAACTATTCTTTTTAGTGCAAAACAGAAGGTAAAAAATCTTTTAAAAAGAATGAAAGCATTTCAGAATGAATAAAAGGTGCGTTAAAAATAAAAATAATAAAAAGCATTAAGCACAGACACACACATTTGTACATTTAGGATATGGCTGGACTTAAGGCATGGTATTGTCACAAACTGGACTTTATGGCTCACAACAACAGGGAAGACGCACGGCAAAGCTAATGAACAAATTACTTAAATAAAAAAAGAAACAAAGGAGATGGATTTAAATTAAAAGTGGCAGATGTAGTCAGTAAGGTCATGCTGTAAGTGAATGCATGTGTGAAGAAAGTGGTGACTGCAGTGTTTATAGTGTTGTGTGAGGACACAAACCCAAATTCAAATGGGTGGATCAAGGAGGGGAGCAGCACACCAAGTGAACTCAGAGGTATTTTGTGGGGTTCTGGCACACTGGTACCAAGGTGGTGTACCACGTCTCCAGTACCTGCAAGATGAAGCTGCCACACAAACAGGTAGGGCAGAGAGTGGAGAAGGTCGTGAAAGTATTAGCTCAGAGTACATTTTTCCAATATCCTTTTCTGTGAGTGGATTAGTGGAGTTGGCACCAAAAAAAAAAGTAAATTGATTTTTTTGTTAGGGAGAGAGACAGATGTCCAGACAGTGAAACAACTGTATGACATTAAAATTTCATTAGACTGAAATCACTCTGTCCAAACATGACCGAGAGTATTTGTGAACAATGCAGCGTATTCACTTTTTAAGACTCCAAACACCAAAGTGCATGCTTTTTTTTTTATAAAATAAATTATTAACACAAATAAAATTTGTTTATCCTCAAGAATTAGTGTTTTGCTATTATTGGCTGCAGTTTTCTCTGCAATCAAGATGATGTCTTAATTGGATTTTTATGCCATAGCATCAGTCTGGTGTTTATTCAGTCAAGCCTGAATAAACAGCATTTAGACCTGCTTGCATGCTTGTAATGTTGTGTTCAAGCATATACTTTAGAATTGGTGGGATGTGTTTCATAAAAGAGTTAAACAGGATTTAAAAATGTGACATATCTGTTCTGCAATACTGATCTCAAGTTTTACAGATATATGGAATACATTTTTAAAAATGTGAATAAAATAAAAAAACCTATATTCGTAATCACTGCAGTCCTACTTAAATGTGGTTTGACTTAACCAAACTGTTCATGTTTTGTCATCATCTCATCTGTGGTGGTGAAGTCACCTGAGGCTCCGACATTATCAAAAAGATGCCCTAGAGTAAAATTAAACTTCTGTGCATAAACAAGAGGGGATTAAAAGTAATTATCAACATGGGAATTTAAAAGACAGCAATGCTTTTTGAGCAAGCAAAGTGTCTAAATAAAAATGTTCAGGAATCTGTTTTGGTGGCACTGAGTTCAGGTGCAGAACTCAGTCACATATGTTTTGAAAGGAAGGTGCAAACTATACTGTTGACTAAGCAGGCTGTTCACTTTACTGCTTGTTTCCCTCCTTGCTTTTTTCTAATCTACTTGTCAGTATGATCAAAACACAGTCCAGTAGATAAACACATGGAGCTGGGGAGCGAAGTGGTGCTGACTCTGTAATTGTGTGAGGCAGCATTATGTTTCCTTTTCAAGCTACATCAGAAGGAAGAATGGAGAAATGGCACAAAGAAGGACACTCACAACTCTGGTGCAAACTTTTTATTCATGAATCTAATCCTGGACATTTTAGCACACATTCCTGTGGACAAAGAGCAGAATTAAAGGTACACATTTTATCTGAATTAGAGTACATTTACAATCTGAATGAACAATGGTGGCATTTGTAATCAGAAAAGGTCACTAACACACATATGCAGTCCTGTGAAAAAACTGAGTATAATCTTGCACTTGATTAGCTGATCATCAACAAGTGTGACCACCGCTATTAAAGCAGAAGTTTTGGCAGTTTGCTGCTCTGGAGCATTCGGGTATGTGTTAACACAATGCCACAATCTTCCCAGCAGTGGATCTCCAAGCTACATCTCAGACTGTACAGGCCTCAGTTAGCATGTTAAATGTTCATGACAGTACAATTAGAAAAAGACTGAACAAGTGTGGCTTTTTTTGGAAGGGGTGCTAGGAGAAAGCCTCTTCTCTAAAAAAGAGCAGCATGCCTTAGGTTTGCAAAGTTGCATCTGAACAAACCACAAGACTTCTGGAACAATGTCCTTTGGACAGACGAGACCAAAGAGGAGATGTTT
>VUQS01071345.1:0-19980 GCA_015108495.1 Heterochromis multidens
CCTCTACAGTCACCTGACCTAAACCCAATCGAGATGGTTTGGGATGAGATGGACCGCAGAGTGAAGGCAAAAAGGCCAACAAGTGCTCAGCGTCTCTGGGAACTCCTTCAAGACTGTTGGACAACCATTTCAGGTGACTACCTCATGAAGCTCATTGAGAGAATGCCAAGAGTGTGCAAAGCAGTGATCAAAGCAAAGGGTGGCTATTTTGAAGAATCTAAGATATAAAACATGTTTTGGGTTATTTCACATTTTTTTGTTTACTACATAATTCCATATGTGTTCATTCATAGTTTTGATGCCTTCAGTGAGAATCTACAATGTAAATAGTCATGAAAATAAAGAAAAAACATTGAATGGGAAGGTGTGTCCAAACCTTTGACTGGTAGTGTATGTACTACAACATCAACAATATCCTCCATTCTCATTGGTAGTCCCTTCATTAACTTACCTTAAAGTCGAGAAAATTTTAAATCGGGACCCACCCACTCCATGTTGGGAGCATTTTTTTTGCTCATAGTCACTTGTCATTGAGTTTTCTATCGAGTTTTCTGTGGTCTCTGTTCGCCACATCACTGCGAATGACTTCCTGTGTTGACGCAGCTTGAGCTAAGCACACCAAAGCTGTTTTGGCAGAACACAGTAGCCCAACATGTTACTAAGGCTCTATGTAGCTCCTGCATGTAGAGATCTACAAAACTGGGTTTCTCACTATAATGGAGCCCTTTTAGATTAGATCCAATTGCCATATAAAATATTGATTCTAGCAGCTACAGTAAGTCAGATACTATTTGTAATTTACAGACTGCACCAAGATCAGCCTCCTCCACAAGGATGCTTGCCTAAGGGTATCAAACTCAACTGAACTTTTTGTTATAGTAAAGCATCTCTAACCATTTTTCCAGACATTGCCCTTTTTGTTCAGGTTTTTGCAGCCGAGATCCGATCACCACATGTAAACAAAATGATAATCTTAAAGAATTCATCAAGAGTGACCGTTCTGTCTTTCAGTACTTAATCAAATAAGCAATGAATAAATCAAAGAGGCGGTACTAAGGTAATATGCCCCTTTAGTGGTAAAATAGAATCATCATTTACTACTCAGTCTCACTAGCCGCCAAGAGATGTGTAAAGGCAGATTAAATCTATCAAGATGTCAAAGAGAAACCCGAACATTTCAAAGAGCAATGTCAAGGGCCTTTTCCAGTCACCAACCAGAGATGGATGGAGGATGGAAGAGATAAAGGAGACAGAGAAAGAAGGTGTAGGATGATAAAGCACAGAAGTAAGAGGGAACAAAGAAGGGCAGTATGAAGTGGTGATCCAGTTCTTCGTCTTATCTTTGTAATAAAAAGTAAAAAATGTAAAGAAACAGAAGTGGAAACTGGGGAAAAGGAAACAAATGTAGTGTTTGGAGTAACAGCAGTGAAGCTAGGGGTGATGTGGTTGTGGGGGTGGTGATGGGGATCCCCTGAGGCAAAGCCAGAAAAGAATCTCTGTTACCCTGACAGAAGAAATCAATGTCCATACACCCATGATTCATCACTTTTACCACAAGCACTGGTAGGCCCAGACACAGATATTTTTCAGTTTAGGTGACTTAATTTGGAACAAGAACGCTAGGGTCTTACAAGACCTGTGAAGTTTCCTATTCACATTGATTTCTCCATTCTTGTCTCTTTTTTGTATTCAATTTGCTTTCACCAGCTCCCCATAATCCTTCATCAGTTCATTTAACTCTAAGATATGGCAGTAATCCCTACCACAAAACCTCATTATACTGAATACCTTTCATGGGAAAAGCCAAAGCAATAACTGATGACTGAAATGACTTTTTTTTTTGGCTTTGTAAAGATATTAGAAACTTGGCAAACTAAAGAAGCAGGAGTTTCAGAATTCTATATTAAATCATGATAAAATTTCTATTGATTGTATCTTTGCAATCCCAGTTCCAAACCTGGCAATAAAAATGTGAAATAGTGAAAGAAAACTAAAATGGCAATTCAGCTATTAGAACAATAAAACCCTATCTATATCTATATCTATATCTATATCTATATCTATATCTATATCTATATCTATATCTATCTATAAACTTTCTACAACAACAAATGACTGCTGCCTCACCTTCAGGTATCTCCAATTATCATTTCTCTCACTTTGGCTTGTAACCTTCCTTTCCTTTTTCTCAATTTTCTAATCTGTCTGCCCTCATCAAAAGCTCTTTTACTCCTCAGAGGCTCATTACTGAGTTGACTGGAATTACTAACATGGGTTTGGTAGAATCCAATTGATCCATGTGCTCTCGCGAATGATCTCAGAGAACGAACTGACACTGAGAGTACTCTGTGTCTGACAGAGAAAGGTGCATCAACTCCAAACAAAATGGGTTTGTAGCTCATTCCTGTCTGGGAGCCTAAACCTAGTCAGCAAACTGTGAAATGAGATAGCTGAGTCCTTGAATAGTGTGTATAATCTGTCTTTTGTTTAGTAGCTTTGTACTATAATAATCCTTTCTGACATTGTATGGGTAAATTTTGTGGCACTGTATTAATTGTATGTCTTACTTGATGCTCTAACAAGGTCAAAAATTTATGAAGGTATGAATTATTCATTATAACTGTGCTGTTTATCTAAACTCAATCATACATCTGGATTAATAAAAGGATATTTTTGGGTTATAGATGGAATAAATCAGTAAACTTATTCCAACAAATATTTATGAAAGTACCATTTTCAAAATCCTTAAATGCTGACTAACACTCAACCTCAAAATAAGTCAAACATTATAGACCAAAACATGAACCGAGTGAACACATTTGAGCCGTAAAACGCTTCAAACTGAGCTGTAGAAAACCTGCCTGAAATCAGTGTGCATAAATCAATTATCAAAGAGCAAAAGAGGTTGGTGTCAGAGCTGGTCACAAACAGACCTGGACAGTTAGATGAATATACTGTAAGTAAAAGAAAGATAGTTCAGAGATTCCTTGGTTCAGAGATGATCATTTCCTTTTCACGTAAATGGCCTCAGAGTACATCATTCACCATCTTACAATGGCTGCATTGCAGCCATTCCCCAGCTCTGAGAATGGTACTCATAGTCACTGATCAGTGCTCATGGAAATTTGCATATCAACAATTATGAAACTGAGCTCATGGCCCATTGTTAGTCAGTAGTGCTAGTTTTGGTCATTATGTAACTGTACCATTTATAAGATTGGGGAAATGTGCAGTTAGAAGTTACTTAAAGAAGTCACTTAACGAGTAACAAAACGTTTGTCCCACGGAAAATGCTACATCCAGATGAACAGAATCAACTTTCTGGGATTTCCTTACCTGAATGACTGCACATGCTTTAAGACATTGTCTACCTAGCTTAGTTAGGAAGCTGCACCTATAATTCATCATGGCATTACGTGGAATCCTTATTTTGGCACACAAATCAAAGTCTTACAACAAAATGTACTTACTGAAAAACTGAACAACTCAGTTCTCAGAGTATCTTTTAGTACAACTAAACACTGAGCAAGAAAAACTGCAACCCACCTAACAATCCTAGTGGCCATACCCCTTCTTATGCATAACTTTAAGCCATCATAGAATTTAAATGGATGAGTTAAATGGATGAGACCCAAACTGTTTTTTGTTCACTTGTTCTAAACAGAATCATTTCTGCTTTAAAGTTGGGCATTTTAACATGGGAGAATCAGTGGAGACTGACTTTTGGAGCCAGCCTCAAGTGGACATTAGAGGTACTGGGTTCATTGACAGTCTTGCATTGGCTCCATCTTTCTGCTCTCGAGTTTAGACTTGAACCTCTGGTCAAACCAGAGGGAGAACACCAATACAGGATGTCGTGTTTGAAAAGAATATATGTCCTAAAAGTTTCTACAAAAAGCACATTTTTCTTCTGTGATGAGTGCAGCATGTCTCCTAATCAGATCTGAGGAGGAAGTCAGCTTGGATCCACACTGAGTTTACTACAAGTTACCCAGTGGACCTGGTAAGACTCCACCCTCAGCACACTGGATCCTGCAGCTGATGAGTGATGTGACTGTATGCTACACCATATCTATAAATTGTAGCACTATAATGAGACTTGACTGTCCAACTAACTAAAAACCTGTAAGTAGTGAAAACATTTGAGCAAATAGCTGGAGTTTTGAATGAAACAACAGAGCTGAGATATAGAGACAGCAGAGGAGACAACAACTCTACCGCTGTCTCCTTTCATCTACAGTTTGCACATACAATTTGTCATGCCTGAGTATACACTACGAGAAAAAGCTGAAATGGGAGATTACTTCTTTTTGTCTCTCTCTTTTTGATGTTTTCACTTTGACTGTGTGAGCTGTGCATAGCTATGGGCGAGACATGTGTATTAATGTTCATTTTGGGTTGTTTTTTTTGTCTGTGTGTGTGTGTGTGTTCCTCTCTGTTGAGGAAAAGTGAGGCAGGCAGCTGGCCGAAATTGAAGGGAATGACTGTGACCTTCGGACAAAATCAAGAGCAAAGTGTTTTCTGTCTTCATTGTTTTCACTTTTCTCTACTTTCTGTCCTAGCAAGCCTCATTTTCCCTCCCTCACTCCATCGCTTTCTTTCCTTTGCACTGCACAACAAAGCTGTGAGAAAAAAAAAATAGAGCATCAGCCCGTTTTCTTTCACTCGCTTTCCCTCTCTTGTGGTTCCAAACTTCCTTCAATTGAAAACAGCAGTGGTACATATTGTACAGTTTGTGGTTTGAATAGACTTAAACAGTGCACTTTTCCTGGTGTGATAAAGAAAAGCAGACAGTATACGAGCTGAAATATAAGTGCCATGCTGTGCTTTCAGTGAAAAATCTTCAGTAGACATGTAGCAGTTTAAAAAGCTGTATAATATGTCCTGACTTATACCTTTTGGTATGGGCCACAGACTGCTGGATGTATGCTCAGACTGCCCTCTTTTTAGCTTCTTCTCATTACTCTCTGTCATCATTTGGTCTCTGTTCAATTTCTCTTACTTGCCTTATGCTTCTCTCCATCTGTTACCATGATAACTCCCCAAATGTTCTTTTCCCATTCATCCTCTACCTTCTCCTCTCTACCTGTTCTCCCCTTTAGAATAATTACTTTATAATAATTACACACTATTAAGCATAAGTTAGGTATTAGTTTGTAATTAATTCATCATTTATAAAGCATTACAGCATTAAAGCATTCATAATCTGTATATGTATAAATGTGCATCTAAACATGGTGTTAATCATTTACTTAGACTTTCTAAATGACAGCACGGACCAGTAAAAGTCTCCTAAACCTGTTTGTACTTGATGGAATACTTTATTTAGAAATAGTTAATAATAATAATAATAATAATAATAATAATAATAATAATAATAATAGTAAAGAAAATGTTAATTCATCATTTGAAAGTATACCAATATGCTGATAGGGTAAAAAATGCTGTCATTAAACATGTTATATATGAGCTTATTTTAAGCAAGGCTCAACCATTTATATCCACATTTATAAATGCCATACCAAGAAAAAGTAAGGCTCTATAAATGATTAATTAAGTATTAACTAATACCTTACTAATGCTTAATAGTATGCAGTTATTATAAAGTGTTACCCTTTTGCCTTTTAGCCTCTGTGGGCAGAGTGTGAGGTTGAAGCCCAGTAGAGAAGAATGGCTGCTGAGTACACGGGCTAATATTTGCCCTGTGCTAAACTGAGCAAACACGGATAAAGTGAACACAATCGCCTTCTCTGTCCCTGGCTGTCTGCCTTGTTGTCCTTTCATTCCCTTCCTCTCTTTGCACTGCTGCTGTAGAGCCGACTGCTGATTAATCATTGCACACACTGTGCACATGTTGTTTTCAAGCAAATCACTGGGTGAGGGGATAAATCTGATAATCCCTTTCTGGTGTGTGTCTTTCTACATCAGTGTGTGCTTATTAGGTACACCTGTGCAATCCAGTGGCTTCCAATCCAACAGGCCTGCAACAAACCTGACATTCATGAAGTTTACAATGTTCCATTCTGGGTGACCAAAGTTTGTACATGTTCATGATCAAAGATCTGGGATGCTGTGATTAAAGTCTATTACCAACATTCTGTGACAATGTAGGAAGCAGTATATCTGTAGTCTGGCCTGTAGCCTGTTAGGTGATACACTGCATGGATGAAACTATTGGGCCACACCTCTTCATCTTTGAATTCAGGTGTTTTCAGTCCCATGGCCACAAGCACATAGCCATGCAGTCTGCCTTTACAAACATTTGTGAAAGAATGGGTCATTCTCAAGAGCTCACTGACCACCACGATCAACTGTAGGTGGCATTATTGCAAACTGGAAGTGCTTAGAAACCACACCAACTCAGCCACAAAGTGACAGACCATCTAAAGTTACGGAGTGGGGTCACTGAGTACTGGGACGCAAAGTGTGTAAAAGTCACCAATGCTCTGCTGACTCAACAACTGCAGAGCTCCACATCTCCTCCGGCATTAATATTAGGACAAAAACTATGCTATCTACTATCGCCAAACTGTAAGCATTTTGGTTGGCTGACTCAACACTATACATAAACAATGCTCTGTTGTGAAACTTTAATCGTATTGTAGTTTCCATCTGCAAATCTCTTCAAAGACCAAAAGTAACAAAAAGCATCCCAAAAAGCTGAATCTGTTCATCTGGATGTAGCGTTTTCAGTGTGAGAAACGTTTCGTCACTATCCAAGTGACTTCTTCAGTCTCAGCTAACTGCAGGTTTCCCCAACCTTATAAACAGTAGGTTTGCACAATGACTGAATGTGACCGCAAACGTACTGTTTATAAGGTTGGGGAAACCTGCAGTCAGCTGAGACTGAAGAAGTCACTTGGATAGTGACGAAACGTTTCTCCCACTGAAAACGCTACATCCAGATGAACAGATTCAGCTTTTTGGGTTTCTTTTACCTGGATTATTGAGCATGCATCAAGAGATAACAAAAAGCAGTGACACTAGACAGGAGCATTCTCAAAGAACTGTGGGTATACTACGAACGAAGTTCAACACAGCCAGGCTTTCTTTGCCTTAGCCGGCTCGACAAAACTTAAAACCCCAAATAGAGATGACTGGTATCAAGACGGTGGTTATCGGCTTTCTCTGTAAAGCAGGACTTTCTGCTTCAGGCTCTGTGCACACCCACGTAAAAATGGGCGTTTCACGGGTCATGTGACTCCTCTTTCGCACAAATATGATCCTTATGAGAACCTCCTACTCCAATCCGAGACATTATCAGATGATGATAAAATGGTGAATAACAATGTATAAACCTCTTGATGCATGCTCAATAATCCAGGTAAAAGAATCCCAAAAAGTTGAATCTGTTCATCTGGACGTGGCGTTTTTTAGTGGGAGAAACTGAAGAGAGACTGAAGAAGTTACCAGGAGGTGACGAAACGTTTCTCCCACTAAAAAACGCTACGTCCAGATGAACAGATTCAACTTTTTGGAACAATGTATAAAGAACATATAATATAATATAATATAACAGTAAAATGCAACATTTTTACAAATAAGACAGATGAATGCTGCAGAAAATCGATAATCTTGGGATTTAGCACAGAGCTGTAAAAGAAACATTTTAATTTAAGTTTAAGTTTATCTCTGAGTGCGCTCTTAGTGCTGCTGTTTATTTCTAAAGTGACAGCTGCACATTAGAGCTCTGAAACTTTACACTGGATTCGTTTAAACATTAAAGGCTACAGTCTCATCAACTAACAAAAGAGACGTGAAAATCGCTTTAGTTTGTCAGCAGATCAAAGTGAAATTAATTTTACTGATTGAACAGGTATTCTTGGTATGTCTCCTGTGTTCTAGCAGCTGCAGTTCCAGCAGTGTAAAAGAGAATTAGCAGGAGATTAGGAGCAGGTATAACAACATTTATACATTTTCTGCATCACTAAATCAATACATGACCATTCCTGTGATAATGAGAATGGAAGTTTTCATTTTATTCAGTGATTTTAGTAAGGTATGATTTAACCACTTGTACATACAAAATATATTCACCCAGCAGAAAATGTATAATGCACACGGTGATTTAGCCAGTGTGACAAAAAGGACCCGACGTATACAGCGTTGCCAGACAAGTGAATGTTTTATTTAGTGTTTTTCACGTTTCTGCCTGGTCAGCTTTTCAGCTGCCTTGTCTCCAGCTCAGCACAGCTCAATAGGAGAGGCATGATTAGATGATGAAGATCTGCTGGGTTGGCCAGCCTCCCCTGACACTACACCCTGAACCCACTGCTCCACCCCTTCCCTGCAGCTGAGCCACAAACCACACCCTGCCACAGCAGGTTAAAAAAAATGAGCCACTTTCGTGACACAGAAAACTAACTTTAAGCTCGACACTTGCTTCATAGTACACTTCTCTGGAGCTACACACAGTAACGGCAATTTTTTTGTTATAGCATAACTTTCCTTTTCTTTATCTCTGCTGCTCCCAAATGGTTACATTTTAACAGGGAAACCACTGATTTAAATCCCTATAATTGTGATTCCTTTTAAAAAAAAAAAAATCAACTGTAACAAAAAAGCATTTCAGCAATGTTTCAGATTTTTTTAAAGTCATTTGAGGTAACCAAAAAATTAAAAATTTGGACTACACTACTCTAAAGCTAACAAGACATCAGTGTCTGTGCCATGTAATGGTCTCAGCCTGAACATATATAATGCATATATAAAAGCTGTGTGGCACTGGATTGCCTGCCAATTCTACTAAAGTTAACAGAACTGTCAATGACTGACCTTCTTGTCAAAACAGAGAAGGCTGAAAATCAAGCACATATGGCTACATATTTGTACAATTACAAAAAAAATGTCAAGTCATGCTTTCAATTATTGTCTAATGTAATGCCTATAATTAGAAAGCATACAAAGATGCACCTAACTACTGTGTCTGTGGGTTGAGTTTACCACAGGTCAAATATTAATCAGGTGACACAAATCCATATCAGCATGAAATGCCATAATGTACTGAAGTAATATATTCAGTAGCTTTATTACATGTATCTCACTTTCTGTTAAATATGCCGTATTCACATGATGGAGAGATTCAGATTTTATTTTACCCTCATGTCAAGAAGGACACTTAGGATTTCAATGGGAGCATAACTGCAGTGTCACACTTTATTTAATTTTGTTGCTGTAGTTTAGAGTGTTGCTATAGAACATTTAAAGGTATTTCATATATTTTCAGCAGTTACAGTTAAAAATCACTTTATTCACAAGGTAGGTGTCAGAAGCATATAAAAAAGTTATAACAGGAATATCACAGCACACAATTTTGATGCATTACACTGTGTTCAATTGATTTGAGGAGAAACAGCCAAATGTTTGGTCCATCAACACATTACAGGTGTAGGGAATTCACCATGTACCATGGTAGTTTACACTACTGACTGTCAATACTGTTATACAGTATGCAGTAAAGCACAGCAATGCTATACTGCATTTCTCTGTTTATTTTGTTGTGGAAAAAGAAAAAAAGAAAAAATAAAGAAAATCACTCATGCAACTGCAATGTTACTGTCTCAGTCCGGTGCCTTGGCACGCAGCTGCGTACTAGTGGAATGTTTCCAATTGTATGGTTTTGTCCTGCATGATGACAGAGACAGTGGTCTTTAAATTTTTCCCATTATTTTGTGCCAGGGTAAGGATAACTGTCTGTCAGTTGCTACTTCACATTTTGAAGAAGCACCTGCAAGCTTAGTAAAGCTCCATATGAATGGTGGTGAGGTCTGCTGAGGAGGAGAAAGATGCTGCAGCTCTGAAATCAAAGTGGCTAGCTTTTAGATTGGTTTAAATTGTTGGTCTGAGGAAAATTAACAAGCTTTTTTTACTGGTTATGTGGTGGAGGAGATGCTATCAGTATCGCCCTGCTATACAGTGAGGCAGAGCTGACACACTCAGAGGTAACTTTACACTGGGCTACACACCCTCTGGACATATAACCAACATTCACAAGCTAAATTTAAAGGGTTTTTTATTTCTCTTAATGCCATATACTCGAGTTACCTTTTTCAGTTGGTACAGCTCCAATGTAAGAGATTAATTTTACTTTTATTTTTTAGACTGTTTTAAAAGCCTATAAAATAATAAGAAAAGACCATAAAATTCAAAGGTTTTGAGTTTCTCACACGCTGGAATTTATAACAGGTGACAGTGAAATTTCCTCTCTTCACTGCTTCTTTTGAAAGAAATGTAACTCACAACAAACATGAATGATTTATAATTAACAATGCAACAATGCAGCGTTACCCATGGTTAGTGAATGGATTTATGACTCTATAATGTTTGTGGTAATTGTGTTTGTGTGCATTTCCCAATGGATCTTAAACAGCATACTCTGCTGCACAGATCAATAAAGCCATGGGGCTAAACTGAGCACTGTAAATACAAGCAGAAAGAGCAGATATAGTTCAAAGAAAAGAGAAAACATTAGTATCACATTGTATTTCTTATCTGATATGGGATATTAGGTTTGCAAATAGAGGTGGAAATAAACTAGGTAACAGCTCAACTGCTTTATAAAGTCATTTACTTCTTCAAATGTTGCTCAGAGGGAAAAGGTAATTTGACAACAACATTAAAGAGATACTGTTTTACTGAACATTACTTTATGCAAACTGAAATGATGATTATTAATCACTGCTGCAGCTTGCTATGACACCATTTAAATTCTAGCTTCTAGATCAAAATAAATTGCTTGTTAAAATCTACAGAGGCATATGATAAATGTAATGAGCCATTAGAATAGTGAGATAGAGTTGGCGAGTGCTACAGTCCATTATCTATCTGAGTAACAAGATAAACCGCAAATTAGAATAGTTTACAGTTACCTCAGTGATGATGGTTGTGCAATTACGGCTTTGGTGAGATTTTGTGATAGAAAAAACAAAAGCAAAGTTAACTGACCATGCACACTTCATTAATTCCCTATAAATGCTTAGAGAGAAGCATTAGTGGTTAGCTGCAGGTTTGCTGTGAACAAAGAGTGCATTGTATATTAAATAGGCGCTAATGATCTCTTAAAGGTTCAGAGCTGAGAAGTGCACACTTTAAAAATGAAACAACTGGCATATTATCATGCAGCAAATTGCAACAGATAATGAATAATTAAATGTATAAATTGCTTTCTTCTAACCTTTAGCCTGTGTCTCATCGGGGTGAATACTGTCACAATCATACATAATGTGGATGAAAAATTAACACCAAATTGATGGAACTACCCTGAGAAGAAGCACATTCAGTGGATTAATATTGTAGGGCACTCTACATGGCACATGACACATAATTAGTACATGGATGTGGTGCATTGATGCTTTTCAAATCATTAATGCATTATTTGCAATTCTTGTTTTGTTTTTTCGCTAAGCACGTTGGAGCAAAGTTGTTTGTGACTGGATGCAAGTGTTTGAAAAAATGTATTTCTTTACAAGTGGCTGTTACAAAGCTGCTCATAAAGCACGAGGCTGTCTTCAGCAGTGACGGCTGTGTGCGATTTTTGTTTACTAGGTAGCACCACAGTCTTCAAAGACCTCAGTTTGAACTAAATGAAAAGAAAGGAGGAAAAAAAAAAGTTTTGTGCTCTGGCTCTTCCTGAGAATTATAGCGGGGCATGTCAGGTTGTATATCTTCTTCCCAACCGAAACTACACAAGATACAAAGTGACAGCATGAGAGGGTGAAACAGCACACTCACACACAGACCTGCCTTCCCCTTTCAGTTCATTAAGCATTTTTGTGATTTTAAGTTTTTAGTTGTCTACGGAGTTGTGACTCCCAACCCTAAGCCCATTGTTTCCTATTAAAGATGCAAAACCTTAAAAATGTGTAATTAAAATAAAGTAAAGCTAACTAATTGTCTTAGGATTTGCTCACAATACCACCAGAAATTTTTTCTGCTTCTCTGAAAACACAACTCATAAAATTTCTAAAAAGCTCTGAAGATATATCACTTGTTTTATTTTTTTTTATTTCTTTTCAACTCTGACTTCTTTATGACTTCATCCAAAATTCCTAATGAAAAAAAAAGCCTTTCAGCTAAAATAAGCACTTTGGTGTTAAATGTTTAACTAAGGAATTCTATTTTGAAAAAGTTACAGATCACATGCAGGAGGTGGTGCAACTTCCTTAAACTTTGACTTGTACTTATTTTGTAAAATATTTTCCATCTGAATAAATGCATATTAGAACATGTGTGGGTGGTCAGCTTGCCAGGTGCGACCCTGCTTCCCCAGCAGGTGATAAACGCTGCTGTCTTGCCAACTGCAGGTGCTCTTCTCTGTCTTGCTGTGTCACCATAGCAACCCTGCCGTGCCAGTTCAGAGTGCTGCCGGCAGTGGTCGTCAACTGTGATGAATCACGGGCCGAGAAAATGATAGGACAGTGATATTGAACACTCAGCCTGACATTTGTTTCCCTTTTTTTTTTTTGAAATTTTTTTTTTTTATTCTACCAACTACACATACGCACATATTCTGTATGTGGTCAGAAGTTTACATACACTCATCGTGGGCATGAATGTCGTGGTAATTTTGGGCTTTTAATGTTTTCTTTGAACTGTTCTTTGTTCAGGGTGGAATGTGTGTACAGCAAATATCTTTAATGACTTTAAAAAAAAAGAAATAGATGCACAAGTTTGAATTTATATATTTATCTAATCCACATGGGGTCAAAATAATACATACAGGCTCAAATACAAACATACACTCACTTAAATCTTAATAAGTGGTGTTGAAGGCTTTTATCTTGAAGAGGCCAAGGCCTATTAACTTCTCGGTAGATTGTCTACAACTGGTAATTTCTCTTTGCCAGCAGAAAAAGGATAAGCTTGACAGCACTTTTTGGATTGACCAATACTGAGAACAATGGGAAAGTCCAAAGAACTCAGTGAAGATAGAAGAAGGAGAATTGCAGATTTAAACAAGTTGAGAAGGTCTCTTGGAGCCATTTCTAAACAACTGCAGATTTCAAGATCATCAGTCCAAACAATTGTACTTAAGGACAAGTTATTCAGATGTGTCACCACTTTTCTGAGGTCTGGAAGAAGACCCAAACTGTCACCCTCAGATGAAAGGAATTGGTTCAGGAACAACCCAGGAACCACCAAAGCTCAAGCCTGCCATGAACTGGAAACTGCTGGAACACCAGCGTCACTGTCTACAGTGAAGCGAGTTTTACCTGGCATGAGAGGGTGCTGACCTAGAAAGAAACCCATGCTCCAACAGCGACACCTTCAAGCTCGACTGAAATTTGCAGATGCCCACATGGACAAACCAAATGCCTTCTGGAGAAAAGTTTTATGGTCAGACAAGACAATTATATATCTATTTGGCCACAACGACAAGAGGTATGTTTGGATGAGTAAAGGTTTTAAACCTAAGAACACTGTACCAACTGTCCAGCATGGTGATGGTAGCATCATGCTCTGGGGCTGTTTTGCTGCCAGTGATACTGGCACATTGCACAAAGTGGATGGAACAATGAAGGAGAACTACCTCCAAATTTTTCAACTTCACCTCATATTAACAACTTGATGGTTGAAAACTCAACACAATCAGGTGTTCCAACAGGACAATGATCCCAAACATCCATCAGAACTGTTTTTGGAATGGATAAAGCAGGCCAACATTAAACTTCTGGAATGGCCTTCCCAAAGCCTGACCCTATTGTAAACTGTGGACTCTGCATAAAAGCCAGCTCCGTGCCAGGAAACCAAGCAAATGAACTCTACCAAATCTGCCAAGAAGAATGGTCAAATATACAGCCAGAATTATGCCAGAATCTTTTTGACTGCTACCAAAAGCATCTGGTTGAGGTGCAACTTGCTAAGGGGCATTTGAACAAATATTAGGGGGGGTGTATGTATATATTTGAGCCTGTATGTATACTTTTGACGCTGTGTGGATTAGAGAAAAAACAAAAAAAAATTCAAACTTGTGCATCTATTTCTTGTTTTTTTAAAGTAATTAAAGGTGTATGCTGTATGATTCACCCTGGAAAAAGAAATCATGAAAAACCCAAAATTACCACGATATTCATGCTCATGATGACTGTATATAAACTTTTGACCACAATTGTATACCATCTGGAGAAGAATTATCAGTCACATTAAAAATGAAGGGTCTTTACCCTAGGGTCTTAGGACTGGACCTTATAAGATAAACACCTTGAGGCCTTCTTTTGTGTTTTTCATACTGATTGGCAGCTGAAATGTTTGGCTGAACACATTACCTCTGTTGAACAGAATTGCATATTTAGAAGTTTTTTTTTTTCATCAAAATAATCCCTTGATAACTTAAAATGACTTAGATGTAACTACATCTTTGTCTCATTTACCTACTGTAGTATTTACACATTTATGAATTAGTCAGTTGATCCAACCATCATCTCTTACCTGCAGCTTGCACCCACTCTCCCTCTGCATCTGCAAGCCCCACCCACTCACAAGTTCTCTTACCAAATGGAGGGAGACAGAGCCAGTGATGTATTATGTTACCAAAGAGCAAAAAACTCAGGGTTTATTTTGTAAATCAGAAAAACTGAAACACAGTGCTAGCTGTTCAAACTTAACAAAACTAATTCAAACTCTCATCACAAACTAAGTTTTTAGAATGACCTAACGCTTGTTGGCAAGTTTTTACAGCAATCTAATGAGTTACTGCTACCTGTCTCTCCTCCACGCTGTGTGCCTGTTGCCATCTGACAGACATGCAGCAAACCAGTGAGACTGACACATGTGTTCAAATAGAGAGCAGTAGGTAGAAGCAATACAGCAGCAGAGACTCATACTGAGCTGAGCTAAAATGAGTTCACAAAGAGAGCAAGAGAATTCATCTTAACTATCAAACAGCTTATATTTTGTTGCTGATGTTAGATAAACCTTGTTCCCAATCACCAGCTCTGACAAATTAACCCTAACTTAATAAATTGACAGGATTCCTCCTCCAGGTTTATTGTGTCTGATTTTGTGTTTTTAAGACTGTCATTGGTACACTGTAGCTTTAATTTCAAAATGCTTACTAATAGTGTTAATGGGATGTCTGGACATGTATTCTATCATTTAAAAAAATGTAAGCAAGGTTAAAAACTTCATTTTTGTTGAAAGGAGTCATCTTTTCAAAGGTATCCCTGTTTTATCACAAGTATAGCAGCTTCATCCTTCGATGACCTGGTGACCTGGTGTTTTTAGCCCAAACACAGGAAATTTGTGTAATTTTCTCCACATGAGACACCCTCATCAGCAAACATCCTGTGTCAATGGGCAACATTATTGCAGGCCTGTGTGCCCTGCTTGTGGCCAGCTCCAGATTTCCGTGTCAATGGGCAAGCACACCTTGAACAGGTCACTGGGAAGGATGCCAACATTAACTGTGCACACATATGCCCATCTGACCTGTGATGGCATGGAGCGGTGTGGATGACTGGATGACCAGGAGGTGAAAGCATAAAGGTTGGAGAGAGGTCACATCCCTCTGGTAACTATGCAGGCCTGTGTTCATGTGTGTCCATACAAATGAACACCAAAGTGGGAAAAAAAAGGGGTTGGACTGACTACAAATAATCCACACACACCTTTACAGACAGTTGCCTTTGTGGACATATGGATTGTGTTTGTTTGTGGGAGTATGACAAAGACACACACACACACACACACACACAGAGGATTTATGAGGCAGTATTGTTGGTTATTTACAGGTACTGCTCTGCTCTATTTACTGTCCATAACTGTGAACTGTTGGCCTTGTTTAGCACTGCTGGGGCAGAACCACTTACTTTATTGTCAAATTCTATGTGTGTGTGTGTGTGTGTCTGTGTGTGTGCATGTGTTGCACCAAACCCGCATCCAGCAACAGAACCCACCTCCCTATAAATCCAGGATGATTTAACATGAACCCCTATTTACTCTCACTCCTTGTGTGTGTCGCCAGCTTCACCACAGATCTCTGAGGCATAAAATTTAAACACCGTGCCACTCTGCTAGCTAGAAGGCTGAAAAAAAAAAAAAGAAGAATGAAAATAGAAATCACACACCAAATATCAATTGCAGGGCACCCCAATGGCTTCCACTTCTCTCATTACCACTCTAAGGAGCGTACGAGTGCATACAAGAGCCTCCTCGCTTGATAGTCAAGACAGTTCCCACTCTCTCACCCTCGCAGCCTCTCCCTCTGAAAAACCCTAACCAGACAACTCATCAGCCAATCAAGCAGACAAACCTTACCTGGACTACGTACCTCATCACCCCACCAAAAATAAATGTCTTCAGCAACAGCAGCAGAAGGATGACAGATGCATGGAAAGGAAGAATGGAAAGTGGTTGAAGAGAGGGATAGTAAAATGAGCAAATCAGACAAGGAGGGGAAGCGAAAAGCAGATATATTATGAGAGATTATATTTTCTTAAAATTTCCTTCAGTCCACTTAACAAAAAAGTTGCGAAATATTTAATTTTCTCTGAACCTTCACATGCCAGCCTCCAACACAAAATCAAGGACATTTTAAAGTTTCTTCACAGAATCTGCTTTAAATATACAAGATTCAAACTGCACAGCAAAAGATAATGAGGGGGTCAGTGTTACTGACAGGTAGGGGTTTAAACTGTGATTTGCGAGGAGGGGTTTAACAGGGATCAATCGATCTTAAGTAGAAAGTAGTTCAAATGCGTTGCATGAGACATGGGATTTTAGTCAGTAAGCAGCATTGTAAATTGCTGTTGAAATTCAGGTTGACTATTGTTCGCAGAGAAGCATCACAGAAAACTTGCACTAATTCAGGTTGACTATTGTTCGCAGAGAAGCATCACAGAAAACTTGCACTAACTTTTGGGAATTCACATTGAATTTGAATTTCTGGCAGTTGAGAAACTTCTAATCTGGTCTGATGTAGTGTTCTATGAATGCAGAAAATGCCCAGATCCTGGAGATATGCTGCATCTTAATCTTCTAAGTCACTATTTTTTTCTAAGTTAAGTCATTTTTCAAAGCTCTACCAAATTCTACATTCCATTCACATCCATTACGTCCAATGAAGATAGACCTATCGCAAATTGAATTTATCAAAATGAACAGATACCACCTGGGAGAAACAAAACCACTCTCTTCTTATTTAATTTATGTACTTGTTTACCTCTCTGAAATGCATTGCAATCCA
The DNA here is from genome assembly GCA_015108495.1 of Heterochromis multidens. NCBI lineage: Eukaryota > Metazoa > Chordata > Actinopteri > Cichliformes > Cichlidae > Heterochromis > Heterochromis multidens. The sequence goes on from VUQS01071345.1 coordinate 17,183, forward strand.
GTTCTAGTTTAGTAGTTAATTGCCTTTCAGATGTTGCTTATAGAGGATCAAAAGTAAATCAAGAATGTTCTGCTGTTAAAAAAAAAAAAGAAAAATCAGATCTCAGAGAATAAGAAGTTGTGTTTCAATTTAGGATTACTGTCAAACAAGATTACAACGTTGTCACTTCTCCTGAATATAACCGAATCACCTTATTCCATGCAGCATGTGCAGAACCATTTTCTCAATATATGTTCTGTGCATGAAGTGCTGTATAATATTGAAAGATAAACAGAAAAACCTCTAGCTTGGGTTATGCTTGTTGCTGTCTCCACTTCATGTCACTGGCTCCATTTTTGGTTGACATCGTATAATACATGTGATGATCCATGCAAGGGATTTCTATGACACTTCAACTCCACACCACCATACACATAAACACAGCTTTGGTGACAGGCCATAGCTGATTGTGTGCTAATGTGGGCTGTGCATTTCCACAGCGTGGAAAGCCAAACGTGGAAAAATTACCACTGTGTGTCATGCTCAGGCTCCGAGCTCAGACACTGTGCATGCTCTCTCCTGACATCCAGAAGTAATTCAATTAGATATCCATGAATACCTAATTTTCTATAATATAGCAACTTCTATTATAGATGAGAAATACAAATGCTGTACTTAGGCAGTAATGTGGTGGCAGCATGGTAGTAGTGGTAGTAGGTTAAAAAAAACCAAAAGGATATGCACACTGAAATGAGATCAGTGTCAGCTATAACGCATCACTGTACTGTGCTGAGGCTCTATGACAAGTGACAGGGTTTAAGAAGAAGAGCAAAAGGTTTTAAAATGATGGCAAAAACAATACCAGCTACAGTGATTCCCAGGGAACAATCTCTAAACTGTTGAACCATACGTGAAGCAAAAGAAAGGTAAAGCCTGAGGTTATATTTCATCAATTGGAAGAACATTTTGCACACAGGCTTTAAAAAAGTTAGGATGCAAACAAGAAGATACAATCACAAATTCTCTGCTTTTATTTACTTATCTTGTGACAACCGGGGCTATCGGGGCAGCTGAGATCCTGTCACAGAAACATGTCCTCCTGGACAGCTACCTATCTACAGGATATACCTGAATATATGTGTGTGTCTTTGTGTGTACTGCAGAGATAAAGACAGGGAAAAAAAAAAGAAAAAAAAAAAAAGCAGGAATAGACTTGAGCCGACAACTCCGCCAGCACGCATCATTGCCTATCTTACACGCAGACCTCACAACACCTAAACTTCCACTCTGGCCTCGCGCATCCGACACCTGCCCTCCCCCAACGCACTAGCCACCCGTGACACACACCACCTGCTACCTGCTCACACGCACACACACTGATGGATAAAGACAGGGAGACACACGTCTACAAACAAGCAGTTAGTTTTGTCGGGCGTGTGAGGGCCTTCTGCCGACTGCTTTCACTTTGTAAAAAAAAAACCCACTTGAGTCAAATGCTGGATAGAAACTCACAGGAAAATCATGTAGCATTTGTGTACCCTTGAAACTCTTAAAAAAAGCTCTGACAAGGTTTAGACAAAAACAGATTAAAAAACACTCAACACAGTAACTAAATGTTTACTTTGTTTGTATATTGGCATTTTTACCTGGATGTTTCATATTAAAGATCTTATAGAAAGCAAAGCAATTACGAGCTCTGTGACACTGAAAGGGTCTCAAGTTAACAACTTCTGGAATAGGTGAAGTGGTTCCCTCTCAGTTACTTGAAAGGAATAAAGAAAGCTGCACAGTAGAGCCACTTTTAATTAATTATCAATACAACTAATTTGTTTGACATGTAATTTGTATAAATTGTGATGTTTGCATTCTTAAAGTATTGTACATCATAGAGTTGACAAAAGAATGTATAGAGCATTGATATAAACTAACTTTATACATATGGTAATTTATAGATTCAAATTATGTTTTAAGAATGTTTAATAGATATGTATGGTCTTTTCTTTGATCTGGGTGTAATGTAATTGATATATGGAAAATTTGTTTTGTTTTTAGAGGCTTGATCACTAAACTGATGTTTTTAGTGGACTCATTAGCTGATTAATAGTATACATGTGTGAAGTGTCTAATAGCCAGTATTCCCTAATTGGCTGAATCCCGCTTGGTGGATGGGAGTGAACATAGATTACTGTGTGAATATTGTTTCTTTGTACCTGACGAAGGTTGCTAGGACTGAAACGTTGTAATTTAATAAAAACAATGGTAAGCGAGACAGTGTACGGAGCTCATACTATATATTTCTTACAACTAATTATTAATAAAAGAATATTTGTATAATATTGTTTATAAAACACACAGATTCAAAGGTATGAGAAAATTAGCCGTATAAAATATATACAGTACTGTGCAAAAGTTTTAGGCAGGTGTGAAAAAATGCTGTAAACAAAGAATGCTTTCAGAAATATAAATAATGATTGGTTATTTCTATCAATTCACAAAATGCAGGACAACGACCCGAAACATACAGCCAAAGTCATTAAGAACTATCTTCAGCGTAAAGAAGAACAAGAAGTCCTGGAAGTGATGGTATGGCCCCCACAGAGCCCTGATCTCAACGTCATCGAGTGTGTCTGGGATTACATGAAGAGACAGAAGGATGTGAGGAAGCCTACATCCACAGAAGATCTGTGGTTAGTTCTCCAAGATGTTCGGAAGAACCTACCAGCCGAGTTCCTTCAAAAATTGTGTGCAAGTGTACCTAGAAGAATTGATGCTGTTTTGAAGGCAAAGGGTGGTCACACCAAATATTGATTTGGTTTAGA
>VUQS01071346.1:0-20394 GCA_015108495.1 Heterochromis multidens
CGCAGACGACAGTCAGGACCCGTTCCCCTACCCGAAGGCGCAGGGAACCAACCCTCTCGTCCACTGGGCGAAACTCCAACGTACAAGCAGCAAGCCGAGGGGATACTAGGATACCCACCCCAGCCCGCCGCCTCTCACCGAGGGCCACTCCAGAGTAGAACAGAGTCCAGCCCCTCTCCAGGAGACTGGTTCCAGAGCCCAAGCTGTGCGTTGAGGTGAGCCCGACTATATCTAGTCGGTATCTCTCGACCTCACACACTAGCTCAGGCTCCTTCCCCCCCCAGAGAGGTGACATTCCATGTCCCAATCGCCAGCTTCGGTAGCCGGGGATCGGTCTGCCAGGGTCTCCGCCCTTGGCCGCTGCCCGACTCACACTGCACCCGACCCCTACGGCGCCTCCTGCAGGTGGTGGGCCTACAGGAGGGTGGTCCCACGTATGCTCTTCGGGCTGTGCCCGGCCAGGCCCCATGGGCTAAGGCCTGGCCACCAGGTGCTCTCCCTCGAGCTCCCTCCCTGGGCCTGGCTCCAGGGCGGGGCCCCAGTAACCCTGTCCCAGACAGGGTGAACTATTCCCTTGTTGTTACGCTCATAAGGGTCTTCTGAATCGCTCTTTGTCTGGTCCCTCACCCAGGACCAATTTGCCATGGGAGACCCTACCAGGGGGCAAAAGCCCCCCGACAACATAGCCCCTAGGATCCCTGGGACACACAAACCCCTCCACCACGATAAGGTAGCGATTCACGGAGGAGCTGGTACTCCTGAAAGCTGGAGCTTCTGACCATGGTACTTTACATTCATAATTTTAATAATTTATAGCTAGATCAAAGTCTAACAGTTAGGAGAATCAATTATTTTTTTTCTAGAAATGTAATTTGTTATTGTGTAAAGGTGTAACAGTATGTTTTATTCATGAATGCAAGTTTGCCTATTTTGTTTTCTTTAATTTTTCTGGATTACTCAAAACTGCACAACTAATGCTGCTCTTTCTCTCTGAGCGTAGTCAGGAAATAAAAGACTACAAAGAATTTTGTCCTGTGAGCGGTCCCATTATTTTTGACTAGGCCACATTAATGGGTTATGTGGACTTTGATGCTTATGTCCTGCATTTTAGTCCTCTGCTCCTTGTTAAATTTTTACATGGGGAAAATCTTTATTCATCCTCCAGATAAAACTGGCTGTCAGATTCCCACACGGGGTGGAGCACATCTGAATACAGATGTTTATAGGCAGACTTTGAGTGTGTGTATTTTATGTGTGTGCTCTCCACTCTGGATCAGTGAGTAGAAAATTGGCACTTGAATGGATAACTGGTCATAAATACACCACAAGTGTGTGAGGAAATAAGGGCCAAAACGCCAAGGGATAAAAACAGCTTTGTGTTGCCTAGAAAAGGCAGTTTGTCTCTCCGTAAAGCTCTTGAAAATTTGCCTGAACGATGAGGTGACTCTAGAAGTGCACTTGATGTCTAAAATGGTTTAAGTAGGAGATGAAATGCAATGGTACATAAAAAAGAGAGTTTTTTTTTTCAAAGACTGCAGGATTTCACTTCAGCAATGTGAGAGAAAGCAGCAATGAGCTGCCCATCATCTGCTCAGGGAGTCAGTCAGCTGTTGCCAGTCAGGGCAAGGAGCTCTGCTTGGTTAGGCAGATTCCTCTTCACATGTCCATTTAACTGTGTCTCCCTGCAAAGCTTCATCCTAGCATCAGTGAACTGTGAACTGACATGGCCCAGAAGACAGCACTGCAAAGGAAAGTAACCATTGTAGAATAATTTTCTTTATTCCAGGTATCACTTTATTCAATATAAACATTGTGGAGGTTCGTACCTTTGATAACAATCTTAAACACATGACAAGCTTTAACTTCTTAACATCCATCAAGTGGCTGTCAACCTCCTGACTGACATCTGCCCCTTGAAATTTTCACTTATGTTGCACACCCAAATGGAAATCTTATAACGAAAGAATGGTGAGTCCAAAATGCATGTATGAGACTTGACTTGAAAGGTAACATCTTCTAATTTTTGAAGTTATGCTTGTTTAGCATGTGGCTTAACTGCAATTGTACCCTAACCCTACTTCTGAGTGGTTTACACTTTTAATAGAATTTTAATTTATTATTTATCTTTTGTTACCCACAAATAGAAATCTTAGGAGAGCTATGAAGCCAAAATGGATCTACTTTCTGAAACTATGGTTGTTTAGCATATGGCTGAAATGAAATGTAACCCTAATACTACCCCTAACCCTAAATGGTCTGCCTGCTATCTGTTGGATGTTAAGAGGTTGGAAGAAAATGGTGTGATTCTCAACAGTATGACGTTCACAAGGAAGTCATACTTACCAGATGCTGAAACCAACTATCCATCATCCCAGTCATATAGTCCTGGGATCCTTCAATCACATTTCATTGAGGATAGTAATGTCAAAGTGCAAACCACATTACAAAGATGATCGCTTAAGAGAGGCATTTCTGGAGTAAATTCTAAGGATTAGAAGTGGGTGATTCCATGGGTATGATTCCAGGGGGTTCTTTTTTATATGACCTGACTGCAAAGATTGAGAAATTTACCCTGGGCTAAAAAGAGGCACTGTCTTATCTTGCACTGCCCCAGTCTAATTTCATTGTTTTGTGAGGTTTCTTGCTAGTTTTTGTGAATTATGGAACTGCTGGTTAAAGTAACTTAATATCTGTCAGAATGTGTCTCTTGCTTGTGACCCGGCAACTGATACAACATGCTTATTCAAAAAACAGCAAAACCCTATAAGTCAACAACTTTTTAGGGGAATGCAATAACAACTTTTCTTTTATTCTATCAGAACCAGAATGGAAATAATCCATGTGTGTTGCTGGTTAATATGGAGTTACATTTGGTCTTTATTATGCAACTAAAAATAAAATGTTGGCCATCAAAAAATAAAATAAATCTAGAAGCAAAACTATAAACATATAATGCACAGCACCACATTTGGTGAGAACACAGCATATCAGCTCAAATACCTCATACGAACAGTCAAGCACAGTGGTAGAGGAGTGATGATTGCCCATGTCTGCAACTGCTTATAATCAAGGCTTAACCTTGAGTCGACTGGGTTTCTCTGCATGTTTTCTTGTACAGTCCAGAGATATGAATGTTGGGCTAATTGGTGATTCTAAATTGGCTGTGGCTGCAGATAAGATAAGAAGAGGTCAGTGACAGTAGAAAAGCATTTTTTTAATCTCTAGACATCCACCAGGTCACCACTGAACCGACTAAGGTTAGGGTTGGGTTTCATTTTAACCACAAGCTAAACAACCATAGCTTCAGAAACTAGAAGACTGTACAAACCACAAGGGTACAAAGATGTACCCCCTGCAAAAGGTACATGGCAGCACTGTTATGTGGCAGTGTACTGCCCCAGTGACCCTTTGCAACCCTTAGAGGTACAATGACGTACTTTACTTTCTGAGAGTGTACACTAATAGATTGAGAGGATGAAAATACAAGCACTACATGTGCAGTACATGAATAATGTTTTGTTTCTCTGTCACTATAGGTCCCTTAGCTGAGAATTAGAATAGCCTCAGCCTTAGTGTAGTGAGCGCATTTAAAAAAGGAAGGTAATAAATCACAGGCTCTGCTTCTGATTCACAGTCAGTTACGACATAAGGCGTAGGCACCTCTCTTAATTATTATTCCCTATGGAAAAGGATTAATCAAGGTGACAATGAAGGAAAGAATCCATCTAAAAAATCTGCTGCCTGCTTTATCTTCAGAGGATGATACCACAGATGATAATGCACACATTTTAAAAGCTGTGGTGGAGGTGACACGGTGTCACAGACCTTCTCAAATTTACACTGGCTTAAGCTCTATACACTGCCTCTTTATTTGGTCCAAATAACCTTTGTACTCTGCAAAGCATCCTCATTGTCCTTCAATAAACAAGCCATAAGATTATAATGCAAAGGCTGGAGGGGAATCCATTAAAAGTCTCTAGATCCCCCACAACCAGACATTGGAAGACTCATTAGAGTCGAGAGAGGTCTGGAGTCACAAAGGAAACAAAGCTCTGTTATTAATGGGCTCCGTCTGTCTTGGACACATTTGCCATTTCTGTAATGTCACAGAGCGGTGAAGGAGGACGCAATAAAGCTCAGAGCCTGGAAGCTCCACTTATTACAATTAATAATTCATATGACTGCATTAACTAGGCGAAACCCAACATCTTATATAGCTGGGATAGAGTGTGTGGTAAGAGTGTGTGCGGGGGTACCACCATCAGAGCAGGGGGAGACAGAACCAAAGGGCTTGTTACTGCCAAAAATGACTGCAGCAAGAGCACAGGTCATGAATAATAGATGGGATATGCTCAGTGAAAGTCATCCTTTTAGGTGAACACAATGATCATCAAACACAGTTAAGAGACATACAGGCTGTTGCTCTTCAAAGTATCACTTCAAATTGACAGCAGAAAGACATTGGAAACCTGGACATTCCTCTAAGTTCTGCCCATGATGTGTTGGGGAGACCTCCTCAGACTGGAGGAAATTCTGCACAGTAAAGCAGATTAAAGAAGTAATCTAGACTTAGTTTCCAAACATGGTCCAAACAAGATATAAGATTGATTTTACAGTATTGTAACCTGAAAAACCATGCAATCTGAATATTGCAGTTAGGGGGCTTTGTAGTGTGAAATGAAAGGTGCTTTCAGAATGCAGGAAGTATACCCTTTTCTTGTGCATCTAAACTGCAGGAACTAGGTACTATCCAAAGTTCTTAAAACCTTATTTTTGGGACTTCTTTTACTACCTACTTCTCTCCAACACAAGACAAACCTTTAAGTGGCATATTGTAAATGTAATTTGACTGGCCTAGATGTAAGCATATATACACCAGCAGTATAAGCAACAGTTACCTTTAAGATGGTTAAAACATAAAGATTCGGTGTAACAACACTAAAGGAGGTGGATAGTGTAACACATTAAACAGTGGACAGTTACCCTCAGGTTGTCTCTAGAACTCTTGGTCAGAAAGTGTGAAATAATGCCAGTTCAGACTTCACAGTATTTAAGTTTGTTACAGGCAGACTTCTTTTAAGTGTAATATAACCAAATTAGATTGCAGGGACCAACTACTGCAAAACAAGACAAACCAAAGGGCTGTCTTCTGTTTGGAAATGTCTAGAACAAAAGCCCTGTATGGGCCACACAGTAACAACAGAATGTTTTTTTTGTACTTTAGCTTTTCTTTCACTTCACTATATTGTATAGATAAGACTGCTCTGTGCTTCTGCTGATGAAAAACATGTTATCTTGGAACCTTTTGGTGGAATATTGTTAATCATTTCAGATGATGATGGTAAACTGACACACTAAACAGGACAGAAACATCAAAATTCAGGCACAACGTACATTTTTGGTTCATATATGAGAGGACTGAGCTATATTTAGTTCCACTCAAATCAGCTGTCTTGACAAAGACCCATCTGACTTTTGCAAACTCTTTATTCAGACAGACTGAGACCTTCCTCCACCCGTGATTCAAAGATTTACTTTTCTTTCTTTTTTTACTTTCTTCAAATCCTTGATTTTCTTTGTAGTTAAGTTAAGGCAAAAAGGTGCCCACAACTTCAGTGAGATAGATGATGTCAAGTCCAGCTGACTACACTGTGTGGTTTAAGTGCTGCAAAGTGGAATAAAGCACAGCTGGAAATCTGATTAAAGCAGCCAGTCTGAGGCAATCTCGCAAAATTTTCACTTTAATCACATTTTAAAACCACAGACGGAATAAATGTGGATTCAATCAGATTTTCAAAAACTGCTTTTAACATTCTTGAGCAAATCAAGTTGTTACTTTTTTAAGAAAAAAAAACATCATTAAATGTTTCTCCATGGTTTAATTTAATCTAAGGAAAGCATTTGTATAGTGCATATTTTAATTAAGCACTTATGCTTTGGGAGTTTGGGATCCCAGTGACATTAGTAGCTCACTATGACAGATTACAAAGACCCTGCTACACCTATGGTCCTAGAAATAAACTGAGTCAGAGGACTTCTGTAGCACCTACAAAAATACATTAGGCAGCACTTCATAGCTTCACTTCATAGCCTGCAACTTTTGGTGCAATTTCCTATCATTTACAATGTAATTCTTTTAAAATTAAGGGTACAACTAATAAGGGTATAAGTGTATAACTAACTAATACTAATAAAGCCTGCATCCTCAATAATACTGTGGAATTAACAAAGTAAGAAGTGGAAATATTGTTTATCTTTTCCCCTCAAATACACCAAAGATACCAGGGTGTTTCCTGACTCAGAATGCACTTCCCTGGTACTTGTGACTATTACTAAATAGATTACATAAAAATTCTATGTTATAAAACACAGTGAGCTGTAGTCCATCTTTGGTAAAGATAAAAGAAAAAAAAAGCATCACTGTAATATGAGTTATAGGTCAAAAATAAACAGCTGTAAGAGTATCTAAAAATTAAAGAATTAAACAAAAATGTTTCCTATTTTGTTACCAGGGAGGGCTTTTTATTATCTGGTATCTGATGAACAGGCTTTTTACAGACTCAGAATTTTATTATGGGGGTTACTAGACTATGGTTGCATGCTTTAATGTTCAAAAAACACACATAGTTTTTATATTGTACATTACTACGGGATGCCCTTTTACTCTGTGTGAGAAATGCTTTGTTTTAGCTCCTGTATTCTCTCCCCAGAAAGTAGTCACTTTGAAAAAGAGGTAACGTTAATTAGGTGTGTAACCAGCGTAGTGCTCTAAAGAACAATTGACTACGATCCATCAGTATATCTGCTAACAAGAAGCTTTAGCCTCATATCACTTCAAACTTCTCTCTGAGAGGCCATTTTACACATGAATATAGCTGAAATGACAGAACAGCCCAGTCTTTAACATTTGTGAAAGGAGATTTTATCTGATGATGGGGCTTTAGCAGTGAAGAGAAGTACGCTGGAAAATGTGTTGAAATTAAAGGCTGGTTACATTAGTCTTAATGGGCGGAATTTGGAAGGTGAGTCCGGGCTGTGACTGAGAGCATTTCCTGCGTAATGTCTGGACAGTATAAAAGTTCGATCCTGTCAAAACCAGAACACTGCAGCTTAGTTGGCTGATTCAGCACCTGTGAAAATATAGCAGCTGTGGATGACATGAGAGATGACTGCAGGAAGTCAAATATATCCTTTTTAAGTTTTTGTGTTGCTTGTTCAACAACTCTGTGTTTGAATAAATGCATTCTCAGAATACTTGAATTTAATTCTCAAATATTATCATTTTGGCTCCCAGGATTATCCATTGACAAGGACTAAAACTTTTGGGGACACTATGTAGGAAAAACAATGGATACTTATATTAACAATACTTACAGGATAATAACCCCAAGGTTCTAACTATTCTATACTTCCTTCTTCTCCTCTACCTACATTTTAAGTATCATTTGGATTAGTAAGCATTTTTAGGTGATGGAAATTACATGGTATAAGTTAGAAAATGAAACAGGCTGTATTATGAAGTCAAAGATATGCTAAAGTATTCTTGTTGTTGCACACCTGTTGTTTAGTCTTTACTTGACCAAATGGTTTCCTGCCTCCTATCAGAATTATGTTGTCAGCACAATCTTGGCTGAAATGAGCATGGCCAAAAATTAATGTTGCTGAAAATTGATGGCTGCGGGCTATAATGCCCAGCAGGTGTTTCAGTAATGCAGCAGTTACCCTTCATGGAGCATACAAACAGCTCGAACTAAGGTTGATGTCATTTCGCATTTTACTCTCTCCTTCACGTTACTGTCCTGTGACTACATCTTAAGTGGTGACACTGCCATTATGCCAATGCAATGAAGTCAAGGGCTTGTGTGAAGGGCAGTAGTTTATGTGTCTGTTTTGCTCCCTGTGTAGCCTGGTGCCAGCAGTTTATCAAGTATACTGGAAAGGTGACTGCAGTTACACCGGCGTGCCATTGGGTTGCGATGACCCGGCTGCGTTCCTCTCAGGACTCACACATTGCTTCAATCTCTTAATATCAACTTCAATTATGGCTCATCACCAGCAGCTTGTTGGCGTCGCTGGCAGCAATATGCAACAGTAAAAAGGCACAAAGCCTGAGGCAACAGCCCTGAATGTTACTTTTGTGTGGCTTTTATCACTGTAGTTCTGCCAATCATTTCACAATTTTACAGAAAATGAATCATCTCCACTATAAGGCTTTGGATGTAAATGCAAATATTTTCAAGTAAACCTAAGTAAATAATTTTAAAGATATAAAAAGAAATATTACATAATAGATATGACAATACACAGCACAACAATGGACAATCTGTTTTCCTACTTTCAGCTGCTCTCTTAATCACAAAAGATCACCACAGCAGGTAGCTAATCTGTTTGATTTTTACACTGGATGCCCATTCTGATACAACCTCCAAGGGATTTGTGTCTCCTCCCAGGATTGACTCTAGGAGCTTTTGCTTGTTAGGCGAATGTGTAAATCACTACACTATGAAAACAAGCTATTTTAATAATTTAAATAATACCAGAACTTGACTGAAACTCTGCATTTGACATATATCTATATTTATTTTATGTATCATTTTATTTAATACATCTCTCATGAGAACCAGTTCTCTTCCTGTTTCAGGTTCTGGTTAGACTGGAACTCTAGGTCGAAGTGGAGGAACATCACCAACTGCAGTGTGAAGACAGTGGAGTTAGAGGCAGTCCGACAGCAGGGCATGAGTCTCATTGGAGAAGCAGCTAAATGAAATCAAAGACCACCAAAAGAGAAACCTGGCCAGCAAGCCAGCCAGTTGGGAAATAGAAGGGCAGAAGCTGTTTAGCAGCAACTAAACTTTCAAAATAAGGGATTGTCTAGTAAATCACTTGCTGATGGAGTCATTCGCTCTGTTGGAATAAAATATAAATTCAAATTCTAACATTTGTTGCTTAGTATAATCTAGTGAGCATTAATATACCTGGATAGCCCACCCAAGAACTGGCCATATTGGAATCACTGGAGTTGGCATTATTGGACAGAAGAACACACTAATTTTCTATGAATAATTCAGCTGTCATGATATAAGCAGGGTGGTGTGAGGAGGTTGAGTAAGAAACAAAGAGTTGAAGTTATTCCGACATGACTTGAAATAGAAGCCAATGCAAAAATAGCTTGCATTCCCAGTAGATTAAACTATTCCACATTTGTTCATTTCATGAAAATGTATGATGAGGCACTTGAATATTACAGTATATGGAACTTTTTAGTTTTAAGTAAACTGATGAAAAAATTAGATTTCTCAGTCTAAGTGGACATAATAACCTATAGTATTACTTTAAAAGCTTATCTTTAAAACAGAATGATTGGAGAGTAGAAAACACTTCCAAAACCTTCCTTTTTGCAATAATGTCATAAAAAGATTGATGAGCGGTAAGGCCAGTTTAAGCTCACTGTGGATTCGTCAAGGTAAATACTCAGATGCACTCATTTTTACCTCATCAAGTAATACATTGAGGCCAAGGCAGTAAGCTGCAGAGAAGGCATTAAATCTCTATGCATTAACACTAACAAGGCCAGAAGAGACACATTACCCTGCGGACTAAAAGCACCTCACTGCTGGCTAAAGTAGGAGATAAGGCCAGACAAGAAAAAAAAATACATTTAACCTACATTCAGACAAACAACTCTCCTCCAACCTTTAACCAGTCGTGTGTTATACACAGTGAAATTCGTTTAATGACTGGAGTCCTCTACTGGGGCTGTTCTCTCAATTGCGCTGGGAGCAGCTATTGATTTCAGGTTGTCTTCTGCCTCATTAGACCATGGCAGAGCACTGCCCCGCAAGCTAAAAGGGGATCCATAAATAAGCCGACTACACAAGATCTTTTGTAAAATTGTTCATTCTTTTATGGTTACTGTTAAACAATAAAGCCACAATGGGACAGATACCTTTGATGGCCTGTGGCTGAATGAAGCACCAAACGTTTGAGGTTTGTCAGGGTGCAAAATTTGCATTGAATTATTGGTAATTGTGTCATTATACCTATTACCAGTGGCTTATGCAAGTAGCCTATGCATGAGGCAGAGGCTTGAGAAAGGACAGACCAGAGTCAGAGCCACAAACAGGATCAAAATGATCTCTCTTAGGATGTGTTGCTATTGATCTGCTTTCAACTCCAGGGCTGCTGGGAGAAAGATGCAAACCTTACTCACCACACAGCCAAAGACCAATGGCCCTGGCTGCTCCTGAGTGTTTGACTTAATTAAAACACTAGTACAGCTGCAGGAAATGTAAAAGGATAAATGACTTCTATTTCATGGGAAACTCTTTGAATGATCAGAGTAGCAGACAGACAAACCCTTCTAACAGTTTTCACTTCTCTTTACAGCCTGGCAAGGTCACATTGATTAGCAGGCATAGTCCATGGGTCCTGTCCCATCTCCTACCTTCATTTGGGTTTTTTCTCATTGTTGGGCCAATTGTCACAGATTTTCTGTTGTTACATCAATAAATATTGTCATTATCTCTTTGCTCTCTCTCTCTCTCTCTCCCTATATATATATAAAAATAGGATATAAATAGGATTAGAATTAAACTGTGTCCTTTGCCTGCCTTTTAAATTTAAATTCTTCTTCTTTTGGCTGCTGTCTTTAAAGGTTGCCACAGCAGATCATCTGCCTCCATCTCACCCTCTCTCTAGCATCCTCTTCTGTCACACCAACCTTTTGCATGTCCTTCACTACATCTATGAATCTTCTCTGTTGTCTTCCTCTTTTCTTCCTGCCTGGCAGTTCCATATTCAACACCCTTTGTCCAGTATATCCACTATCCCTTCTCTACACATGTCCAAACTATCTCAGCCTTGCCTCCCTAACTTCGTCTCCAAACTGCTCCACCTGAGCTGTACCTTTGATAAACTAATTTCTAATCCGCCTTGAGACGACTGTTGTTGTGATTTGGCGCTATATACATAAAATTGAATTGAATTGAATTAATCCTGTCTATCCTGGTCACTCCCAATGAAAATATTAACATCTTCAGCTCTGCCACTGCTAGTTCAGCAGTCTTTTCCTTAGTGAAACTGTTTCCAAACCATACATCATAGCAGGTCTCACTACCATCTTGTAAATCTTCCCTTTCACTCTTGCTGCTATCTTTTCTGCCACAAATCACCCCTGACACGAGACACTCTACCCACGCCACTCCATGGGCATGTACTCTATCTTCTCCTTTCTTGTGCACTGTCTGTTGCATTGGATGGTTGACCCCAGGTATTTAAACTCATCTACCTTCACTACCACCGTTTGGTCACCTTCCACCTTCACTGCCTCTACTCCTTGCATCCTTACTGTTACACCTGTCTCCCTCTCATTCACACACATTTACTCTGTCTTGCTTCTACTGACTTTCATTCCTCTTCTCTCCAGAGCATACCTCTACTGCTCCAGGCTCTCTTCCACCTGCTCCCTACTCTCACTACAGATCACAATGTCATCTGAAAACATCATAGTTCTGATACCCCAAACACCTTGGCAGTTTCCTTCACCACTTCAGCTGTACTTTCCCAGTCACCTGGTAACTCTTCCCTACCACCCAAGCTCATCACAACATCCTTCCTTCTTCAACTTTCACCATTTAATCCTTGCCTCTGCCTTCACTCATTTCCTCTTCTTAATTTCCAAAGTCATCTTATAGAGTACCATCCAATGCTGCCTAGCTACACTCTCCCCTGACACCAACCTGCAGTCTCTTTCAGACTGCACCTTCTGCATAAGATGTAGTCCACCTGTGTGCACCATCCTCCAGTCTTATAAGTCACCTTATGTTCCACCCTCTTCCTGCAATATGTGTTTACCAGTCATTTCCATCCCTTTTGCAAAATTCACTACCATCTGTCCTTCCGTATTTCTCCCCATAACACCATACCTACCCAACACCTCCTTGTCATCTCTGTTCCCTTCACCTAGACGTCCATTGAAGTCTGCTCCAATCACTACTCTCTCCCTCCTGGTGACACACTCTATCACTTCATCCAACTTACTCCAGAATTCCTCTTTTTCTTCTAATTGACATCCAACCTCATCTCTTACAATATATCTACCTTCCTTCTCTCCATAATACCAGCCAGCTCTCGCCCTTTACCAGTCATAGTCCCTACATTTAAACTCCCTACTCTCACCTCCACATTCCTGCCTTTCCTTCTCTCTCACTGCCTCCTAACATGTCTTTCCTCTCTTCTTCTTTCTCTTTGGCCAACAGTAGCACAGCACCAGAGGTGGCCCCAACTGATCCGGTATGGAAATTTTATTCTCCATGATTTGCATATTTTTACACCAGATGCCCTTGCTGACACAACCCTCCCCATTTATCCGGGCACCAAGAGTACACTGTCTTGTGGCCCCCCGTGGCTGGGTTACCATCTAAACTTAAATGATATAAACGTAACCAAGCTGGTGACACTGGTGAGCCAAATAAACTGTCTAACTGGCTGTTGACTCTTTGCGTTACACCAGAACAGCTCTGATCTGTCAAGTTTCAGGCTTGTGATATCTATTAAGAGCTGCCATTAAAAGTGACTAGCTAACTCTGCGATCACTAGACAACCTGTTCTGCCACCTAAGCCACAGTTACCTCACAGGCACCAATACTTCAGCAGCAGTTCCTTGTAAGTTCATGTAAGTTGTGAGCTGGTTCCACCATGGACTTGTTCCAGTGCATTCCATTGGCTATTGTCAAACTTGTTTAGGTCCAAAACAATTACTAAAAGAACCCTCTGTTTATATACTGTCTAATATATGCCAGATCTTAACATAGATTGTTATGATGCAATCTGCTTGAGCTGTGAGAGTATGGTGTATGGTAAGACTGTGTAAGGATAAAAGTGTTTTGCAGCCAAGATATGAGTAGGCACGAACAAATGCAAATTTGCTCTGTGAAGTGCAAATTAAAGGAAAGATTTGTTTCCCTGGGTTGAAAATGTTTTAACATAGGTGAAAAAGATTTGAGCTTAACCTGCAGCTTTGTGGCTGCACTTCATGAAATGTAAGGACAAAGGAAGATAACATGGGCCCAAGCTAAACTACCTGCGAGGATTTACCTAAACAGAGAGGCTGGAAGCTGGAGGTCTGTACACACCGTATCTGAACTGAAAACTGTAACTATTCACAGCAAATTTACTGCCTGTTGTTTTTAGGGAAGTTTTTAAAGTTTTTAAAATGTAAACTCTATTTCCTTTGTATCTATGCAGTTTGTATGCGTTTGCTGGAAGTAGCTACAGCTAACAGATGTCAGTACTTTTTTGTGAGATGAAAAAGGTCTACAGAAGAGTTAAATATGAAAGAGAAAATGTCTTTATTATCTATCTACAAGATAAAGATAAAAGCATGCATTTATTGATTTGTCATAGTTGTAATAATTTGGGTAGCTGACAGCACTTTTTAGTCTCTAAAAGTCTTCACATTTTCCCTACTTCCTATTTAGTCCCTATGCAGAGCTGACAGAGAAAGACTGAACTAAATCCCTGTGATCTTAAAAGGAAACAAGGAAAATTAATGGCTAGCCCTTTACTGCCTGTACTTTATGATGGATAACAGCAGAAGGTGGGGTGGTGGGTGATTTCAACAGTATGGCAGATTTGAAATTTTAAATTCCCACTCCTTCAGAATCAGGCTAAATTTGTGCTGACAGGTGATAATTTAAACACACTGGAACAGCTGGTTTCAGAGCTGCGCCTTACATCTGAATAACAGGGCATCTGTGTGCGCGTGTACATGTGCGCTTGTCATATTTTCTTTCAGTGAATTCCATTCGTTCACAACATTTGACTTCATGCATAAGCAGGTGCGTCAGTCTCAGAAGCCAGGAAAGGCTTTTCACAGAACTCTGGCTGCTCAATCCCCAGCTCTAGAGATATAATTTTCCTTTCTTTTCTCCCTATTCAAATGTCTCCCTTCTTATATAAACCTGCAGAACTTTCTGTGACTTCAAACTAACAAGGAGTTTCATTTCAGTACTCCTGTAGGAAATCGTCATAAAAATATCCTGTCTAGAAAGTGCTTCTTGATTTGCATTCTTTTATGATTCAGGTGCAGTGACTTTGGTGGCTCCGAACTCATTCTTCTCTAAAAGGGTCACCAATATATCTCACTGAATGTGTCTGGATCTTCTTCATGATTCTTCAGTTCCATGGACTGTGCAATAGCCTTCATAAAACAGATGCATTTAGATGTGTGTTGCTGAGATAACCATTACGCTCAGTTAAGTTTAGCTCAACTCTTTTATTCCTTCATGTATGCATTTATGCGAACAGCTGTGTAATGTTCCATCACAAATATGTAAATTATAGCACTTGCATGTAATCTCCCAGAATCCAGGGACTTTTTTGAAGCCTTCAGCTATTTAACACTACCTGACCACAGACTGTATATCAAAGATGGACATAGCATGGAATAGATAGAACCATTGGTCAAATGTAACATCATACTTTACTAATATATAGCTTTAATGTACTTGTACTTTAACTATTTCTGTGTTATACTATTTTCTACCTCTACTCCACTATATTTTGGATACAAATTTTGTACTTTGTACATCATAAAATGTGCTTAAAAGCTTTAGTTGCTTCCTGTTTTACAGAATTTAAAATCTACTAATATATTATACTAATAACTTGCTGTAATTAACCTCCAGCTACAACATTAAAGTTATATACACATTAATGAATAAATAATTATAATCCAATGATATAATATATGTGACTGAAAAAGGCCATTCTGAAAAATGACTTGTTTTACACTAAAACTTTTATACTACTACTTAACTTTAAGGCAAAGAGTTTAAATACTTGTTTCACCACTACACAAAACGGTTATTCAATAAATAACAATGAGTAAACTTGTGTGCATTTCCACTCTTCACTATACTGTCTGTGTGGGGGCATGGGCACGAGTTTGAACACCATATCCAGTTTTTTCAACGCCAATTTTCTACACTGTATTTATTTCTGATCAATGATTCTGAATTCCCGTGGGCTCCCTGCCTCAATCTTTGTGCCCCTGGTTCCACCTCCTTTAAAAATAGGTCAGCTGCCACAATTCAAGCAGCAACTAGCTCTTAATATGTATTTGTGAACGCTAGTTAGCCTAGCTGTCTAGCTTCCACCTCCTGAAATTTTTTGCAAATTTAAAGCATGATGGACCCTTGTGAAGACTGAATGTTGTAAAAAGACAGATCTTAAACCTCAGCTAGTAAATAACCTGAAAAGCGGGGTGGGAGAGAATGATGTCTTTTACTGCTTAACTTTTTAACATCCACCAGATCACTAGAAAACTACTTAGGTGTAGGTTTAAAGTTAGAATGTATTTAAACCACATTCTAAGAAAGCATAGTTTCAGAAACTAGAAGATTTTACCTTTTAAATCAAGGTTCTTAAATTTTGCCTGCAGTTCTTTTGTTATATAATTAACATTCAGGTATTCAAATCAGATAAAAGTTCCATATAAAAGGGTCAATGTGACATGGTGGAAGTTATATTATTGTCTTGCACATGCATGTAATTGCAACACAAATAGCCTTTTCAGAACTACGTTTCCCACATGCCCATATTTACTGTAGGACCTAATAAATCCACTTGTGACTAATGAATAAAAATTTTCAAGAAAGAATGCACCCAGCATCATAAATCCATAAGAAACAGTCAGCTGAGAGATGACTAATGTTGAATCACCTAGAAAAGCCGAACCACACAAAACAACCTTTAAATATTACAGGGTCAACAAAGTTTTAATAGGAGAGTTAGACATTGCCCTCCATTTGATTTGTGGGTTTTGGTGTATATTTCCATTGTTTACACATGCCAGCAGTCTTAATTTGGTGATATTTCAGGGTAGACCTGTCACTTCATTTCAGAATAAGCCCATAAACCAGTGAAGGTGCTGACACACGAAAAGAGATATGAGAGGTAGGATTAATCATGTGCCACAGAATGTGTATAATAAGGGACGTAGTTCAGCTAAGCTGGAAGAAAAAAGTTGCAGAGAGAGAGGAAGAGAGGGAGGAGAGATGGGGCACACTGATGGATGAGTATGGTGTGGATTTACTTCTCTGCCTACCTACACTCAACTCCACCCCTACCCAGCTGAGGTTGGTACTAAACTAACAGCACGTACCAGGAGAAACAGCAGCAGGTCCCATCAGCCATCTAAGCCAGACAGGTGGAGAGGACAAAGTCAAAACCAAGGTCAGGCAGAGAAGTACTGTTTGCTGCTGTGTTCATAACAGCAGAGATTATAGTAGACTAATATATAATGTTCAGCCAGTATATAAAAACCTCATTGTGCCTAATATTGTGGATAATGTCCTGTGGTATCGGACACCCGGATGTTGGTAGTGGATCCTTTGGTACCCGTAAGTTGTAGCTTGGGGCCTCTATGGACAGGGGTTTTTCATGCACATCCTGCAGGTGCACAGTGTACTCCTACAGCCAGGCTCAATCGCCAGATAAATGGGGTGGGTTATGTCAGGAAGGGCGCCCGGCATAAAATCTTTGCTAAATCAAACATGCAGAAAAGATTCAGAGTTGTAGTAACTACAGAGGGATAAAATTGATGAGGCATACCATGAAGACACTGGAAAGAGTTGTTGAATCTAGGTTAAGGAGGGAGGTCAGTGAGCATGGCTTTATGCCAAGAAAGAGCACTACAGATGCGCTCACAAGATGGTGACCGGATGGATGGACAGGATTAGAAATAAATATATCAGAGAGACAGCTCAGGTTGAGTGGTTTGGAAGCAAAGGTGAAGAGGGAGGGCTGCAATGATTTAGACGTACAGAGGAGAAATAGTGGACATATTGGGTAAAGGATGTTGAATATGTAGCTACCAGGCATGAGGAAAAGAGGAAGACCACAGAGGAAGTTCATGGATGTAGTGAAGGAGGACATGCAGAGGGTTGGTGTGACACAAGATGATACTAAGGGATAGGGTGAGATGGAGGCAGATGATCCACTGTGGCGATCCCTGATGGAAGCAGCTGACAGAAGAAGAAGAAGAACAACAGATCCTTTCTTTTGTTTCTGTTTAGATTCATGTGCTTCAGATTTTCTGAAGCATTATCATAACATTTTGTTGAGGGCCAGTAACTGCTGTTGATGTCGTCAAGATTTCTGGTACTTAGTCATTAGTTTAAAACACTTATTTTGCGGATTTTCAACATAGGATTTCTAAACCTACTAGTTTTCTTTAGAAATCATTTCAATTTGCACACAATAACAGAATTATTTCAGAAAAAAACTAAAATTACCAGGGTATACCGCTGCTCACTGATCATCACCTCTCTCCTCCTCACCATAGCACAAACCACTGCTGTGCAATGATGTGCTTTAACTTTGTAATGCTCAAATCTTGTAAAATCAAGTTAAAACTGAGGGTTATTTTCCAATTTCCACACAGTATAAAAACTTCAGCAAGGTTTTCTGCTGTCACTTGAGAAAGCATCATGCCAAAAACAAACGAAATCAGTTTTGACTTTGATAATTGCTGATCGTCACAAACCAGGAGATGAACATACAAAGTTATCACAGTGTTTCCAAGTGTCAAGAACTGGAGTGAGAAGCTTGGCAGAGGTAGGAAGTGAAAAACTAGTGAGAGATGTGTCTAAAGACCCCAGAACAACCGCCAAGACATGAGTGAATGACTTAGCCAAGTCAGGAATTGTAGTCTCAAAGAAGACAATCACTAGAACCCTGCATAGGAATGGACTGTGAGGTTGCAAACCAAGAAAAACTCCACTTCTGCAGAAGAGACAACTTCAAGCTAGACTGAAATATGCTAAGGACAACATGGAGAAAAATTATTCATACTGGAAGCACATCCTTTGGTCAGATAAGGCAAAACTAGAACTCTTTGGCCACAGAGACGCTGCCTATGTTTGGAGAAAGAAGGGAGAGGTGTACAACCCAAAGAACACCGTCCCCACAGTGTAACACAGTGGTGGAAGTATTATGCTGTGGGGATGCTTCAGTGTGTCTGGAACTGGGAATCTTGTCAAGGTGGAAGGAATCATGAAGAAAGAAGGATATGTGAAGATTTTGAAAGAAAACCTCAAGTAATCAGCAGCAGAACTGGGTCTGGGTTGTTGCTTTGTCTTCCAACACGACAACAACTGAAAACATACTGTATGTCGCTCCTGGTGAGGAACTACCTCCAGAAGACCAAACTAAATGATAGAAGGACTGGTTCTTGTATAGCGCTTTCCTACCTGAACACTCAAAGTGCCTTATACAACATGCCTCATTCACACCAGCAGTTTTTAATCTAACATTCACACTCCGATGGATGCATCAGACAGCAACTTGAGGTTAGTATCTTGCCCAAGGCAAGGAATCACACACCTTCCAATTTGTAGACACCCTGCTCTACCTCCTGAGCTACAGCCACCCCTAACAAACTGTAATGAAAAATCTGATGAACTGGCCTGCACAAAGTCCTGATTTGACAATTTACTGCCATAGTTCCGACCCACTGACACATGTACTCTACTAGAGCCCTGCATAAGTGTAGTGATGGAACAATGCCATTTTTATCTCCAAGTGAGGAAAGAATATTAACATTCAGCATATCTGAAATTTAATTATCATTAATATGTGCTTAATGCTCTTTGAAATATGTGCTTAATGCTCTTAAAATGTTCTTTAAATGGTCAAAGCTTTCATAATGATGCATAATGAATTTAGCTATTTTATTGTTTATTTTATTGTTGTAATTTTGATATGTTTGTCTGGAACAGGTCTCTCTTGTAAATGAGACATTGAGTCTTAATGCGACTAACTGTATAAATAAAGGTTAAATAAAAATTTTAAAAAATGAATGGCATGTTGACTGAGTCACAGAGTCAATTCATGCACTAAACAACATGCAAGAAAACACTGGTCCATTAGCGTTGCTGGTTGTTACTCGTTCACACAGCACAGTGAATTAAAAAAAATTTCCCGGTCTATAAGTTAACTAGTAAACATAAAAAGGCAGTTAAATATCCTGTCATTTATTTGGAAGAGCTAAAATCAGAAAATATAACTAAATCTATGAACAATGTTGCTAATTTACTCCTTCATTCATATAAATTATATATATATATATATATATATATGTGTGTGTGTGTGATTTAAAAATCCAATGTATTGGCCAATATGTTTTTTCAGAAACGCAAAACATAAATAAATTTCCATAGCATTTGTTATTTGTAGTTATTTATGAGTCCATACTAAGAAAATATGACAATGCTGTTTAAAAAATAATCTTGTTTTATTATCACAATAAGTCGTGGATTTTTCATTTACACTCTGATTGGATCAGCTGGATGTTGTGCTTGTGGCATTCCAAGCATGCATTGCCAACAGGTGCAAAGTGCCCTCTGGTGGATAAAGTATGCAACATAAACACTCATATTATGGTTGAAGGGTGTTTCTGCCATCTCTTCTTTACTTTTTTCAATTGCATTTATCAGCTGTTATAAATGCCAATAATGAAATATCAGCAAATAGCTAATATAGGTTGATGTAATATATTATTTGGGCTCTATTATACTGGGTGCCTTTTTTTTACCTGAAGATTACTGACCTTTTTCTTTTTCTTCTGTTTGATCAGTACAAGTAGTCACATTTTAGAACGGATCCATCACTGCTCTGTTAAAGTTACTGCACTGCGCTGTTTATACAGTCAACATTTCCTATATCAAATTCAAATTAAAAGCCCGCTAAAGCTTCAGTGAATGAAGCAGTTTACTTATTAACAAGACTTTCATTGTGAAGCATTTACAGGAACATTTGTATAAAATGCTTTTTAAAAAGCCAAGAAGGAATAGAATCCTTTTTATTTGAAAAAATAGGATATGTAACATTATGGATATGACAGTTACCCAGTGACAACTGATTTCTTATTCACATTATTCTACCACATCAGGAAGGAAGGAAAGAGAAGAAGAAGAAGAAGAAGAAGAAGAAGAAGAACTTTATTGATCCCAAAGGGAAATTCATATGTCTGACATAGCTGATCTGCTATTTGTATAAGAATTGTAAAGCCTGATGGCTGTGGGTGTGAAGGATTTTCTGTAGAGAGGAGTCTTCCAGTTGTGGGCTGATCTGCCAGGTGGTGGTAAGGCAGTAGTTCTGTAAGCTTCTTTGACACTGCCGTATTATTTTCTCTAGTAGTCAACAAATTGTGTGAATCCAGTCAGCTGGGAGGAGAGGGAAACATGATTGAAGTCTCCTGATATTATGAAGAGTGCCTCTGGATGTTTAGTCTGTATCCTAGCAACATTTCATGGAGAACATGGAGCTTCAGCTGTTGCCTTGGGTGGACTGTACACAAGTATTGTTATGATATGAATGAACTCCGCCAGC
>VUQS01071349.1:0-13001 GCA_015108495.1 Heterochromis multidens
TTGAAATCTGCTGCAATGACCCGGTTACTGCGTTCACCAGATATCAACACGATTTCGATCCGCTCCTCACGTGTTAACCTCTTCGACATGTCAATGGCTGTGAACAAAGAGCAACTTGTAAATAACTCATGAAAGAATAAAGTTACGTTGAAACCAAGCACACCATTGTTTTTCTTGTGACATTACCAATAAGTTTGATGTGTCACATGGCCCTCTTCCTATTGAAAAAACAAAAGTTGTATCCAAGATGGCCGACTTCTAAATGGCCACCATGGTCACCACCCATCTTGGGGAGTTTGCCCCCTCACATATACTAATGTGCCACAAACAGGACTTTAATATCACCAACCATTCCCATGTTATTACGGTGTATCCATATAAATGGCCCACCCTGTATATCTGAATATCAGGTAACCCAATAAGTTTATCCACACTGGAGTCATTAGAATCACACTTATATTTATTTAGACAAAGAAACGTTGGAATAAACAAGAGCATTCGCTGTCTGAACATGCAGATATAATTTCATTCATCTGTACAAACAGAAGGTTTCTCGAGTGGAACGCAGCGGCTCTTCACTCCTCTCTCCACTCTTTGGGCTGGAGCTTCCCGACAGGTGACAGATTCCAGGTGATGCCAGTCGAGGTCAGCACCTGCACCAAGACAGAAAACTCATTTTATTTTAGAGCAAAGACACACTTTTAAGAAAATTATCATTACTGCCTGCTGCAAACGAGAGGACAGACACTTTTGGAAATAAGGAGCGAGCTAACCTGACCTTTTTGGTCAACTTGAGTAAGGTACTCAAGTGGCAAATAGGACTGTGCAGTTATCTGAATTTTAATTTCAATTACATTTTTGGCTTCCGCTGATCATTAAAAACATGTCAATCGAGATAAAATGATTATTTTGCCGCATTCTGTTTTGAAATATTCAGGTTCAGGTCACGCTCATCACTGAACGTGATGTGGTTGAACTTACGTATCCCCACACGGCCGTGCAGAAGATGGCTCCACTGACCAACACACCAGTGCCGTACTTGGAGTGGAAGTCCTGGGGGAGGCTGGAACCATGCCTCACCTGCCGCATGGCCTGGCCTAGACGACAAGAAGAAACAGTCATCATGTTAAAGACTGAAATGCCGCAATGAAAAAAATGATACTGGAAACAATCAAGTGAAATGGGCACAAAATCAGTCAATAACCAAAACTAATAATAAAAAAAAAAGGTGTACAATTCTGATCTGAAATCCTGATCAGAATGAATAATTAGTCAGTTACCATAAAAATAATCAAAGTATGAGACTGTAAATATACTACCCAATACCACAACACCTGGATTTTCACTTCTTCAGCTTATTCTTGTACTAGATTTAGATTTTTATTTTCTAATTATGCTCCTTTTGTGTAATTTTACAGTTTTTTTTGTCATGATATTCTCTTTTATTTTATTAAGCTAATCTACTTTAACTTTTTTGGCTGCTGTAACACAGATATTTCTCACTACTCGGGATAAATAAAGTTTATCTTTTCTTATTTTAATAATGTATGGAAGCTTGTTTCCACCACTGAAAAAAAAAAAAAAAAAGTAATAAATAAAAATCGCCAAGCAGAGATCAGTCAAAATTTCAAGTTATTATCTAAAAATTTTAAGTTAGGCATCTTAAAATTTCAATTTACTTCTGAGTAACTTGAAATTTTGACATACTAGCCCAAAATTTTGAGTTATGAACGGCAATTATTTTATTTTATTTTTTCTCCAGTGGCAGAAACAAGCTTCAATAATAACAGGCAAATGAATGATGAAATATAAAGTTCATACAGCACAACAAAGGCCTCTAACACCGCTCCTGTTTCCTGGTTCATCTCTCATGACTGTGACCTTTTTATACACTTTATAAAAAATAAACTGAATGTGTGTTTTGTTGAAGATGCCACATCGGTCTGTGGGAAAAACCAGACATTTTTCTCCACAGGTATTTTATAGAGAGAAAATAATTAACTGAGAAAACAGTCAACAGATTAAAGAAAAACAAAATAGTTGCAGCCCTAAACACAAGACTGTGATCACAGATATAAAGACATGCACAGCAGCTGATCCCGTTAAAGGTGGGGTTTAAAATATAAACCGAGGGATGCTTAAGTCACTATATAAACACTGCGCCCCGTTAAAATAAAGAAAAACCCGAAGCTTAACAGGTTTTACTCGCTTTGCAAAGACAAATAAAGAGCTTTACCCTCCTTACTGCCCCTGCAGTACCTCACACTCGTATCACATGTGTACATTAGTGTACTTTTAAAAACTAACGCAAACTCGCATAAATAAAGAAATTATAAAGAAATTAGCCACTGTCATGTCTTTGAGTTCTGCAGGTCAGAGGGTCGGACAAGGACAAGCTGACTGAATAAAGAGCACATTAAAACGGCTACCTTAGATACAATAACTTCTCCCGGTTACAGGATGTAATTCTGGGTATTTAATTAGTCGCAAATAAAGCGTTTTAAGATCATTTGTGCCTCCTTTAAGGATGCTAAGGTTAGCCTGTAGGCACGATGACTGCGGTCACCGACCCAACAGACTGTCAGACTCCCGGCCGACTGCTGTTAAACAGCCCAGCGGACTATAAATACAACCAGTCAGGACGAGTTTATATGAAAATCGCTGCTTTCTTACCGCTAATGTTCACTGCAGCTTTAGCAAACCGGTACATGTTGCCTAGCCTGGTGTCTTCAGATACCCTTGAAGTACGGAGGAGTAATATGGCTGCCGCACGTAGACAGAGCGGAAGTTATGCTGCGTTCATGACCAATAGTTAAGTAGTCTCTTCCAGCAATTAAGTTTTAATCGCGATATTATTTTCCAATTTCCACACTCCACTAATATGTCAACAAACTGAATGCCACAGAATGCTGCACAGTTACGTAAAAATAAACGGATAATCACTTAATATAATGTGAAATCATCATATTTTCCCCACTCTGCCCCATTCCCTGAATGCAGCACCATGACGATTACCAAGAGGAGCATGCGCAGACAAACCTGAACTTTAAAAGTGAACATATAAGATAAATTCGCCGTTTAAGATGAAGTACAGACGAAAAATACGTACGAGTAACTGGTAGTTACTGTTGTTAAAAATACGGCGATATGTTTGACAACGAAATCATTCAGAGTGGTGCACAGTGTTAAAGATAAAAGACCTACTAACAGCGATACCAAGCAACGTGTCAGGATGGCCGAGTGGTCTAAGGCGCCAGACTCAAGGATAAGCTCCTTCCGCTAAAACGGGACTTCTGGTCTCCGAATGGAGGCGTGGGTTCGAATCCCACTTCTGACACAACCTTTTTTTATGGTCAAAAACGATCATATAAATTAAACACTGTATACTAAAGGAGATTAGACAGTAAAATGTAATCTAAATAATGCATTTAAATTTATTTTAAGGACGTGGGTAAATCGTGTTCTTCAGACATATTTCTGTGCTAATGTTCTGAGCTTTCTGCACAAACACATCATAACTATTGATTCATTAGTGTTTATCACTTCAATGTTGCAGCTGGAGATTATTTTTAATAAATACTAAGTAAACAAAGCTTTAAAAATAAACAGCACGGAAGTAGAAAGCAGCGTGGCATAATTTCACTCACTGGCCACTTTGTTAGGTACACCTGTTCAACCGCTCATTAACACAAATATCTAATCAGCCAATCACATGGCAGCATCTCAGTGCATTTAGGCATGTAGATGTGAAGACGACCTGCTGAAGTTAAAACTGAGCATCAGAATGAGGAAGAAAGGTGATTTTACTGACTTTGAAGGTTGACGGGGTGGTGTGAGTATTTCAGAAACTTTGGGGGATTTGGGGAAAAATTGTCTTGTTGATGTCAGAGGTCAGAGGAGAATGGACAGACTGCTTCAAGCTGATAGGAAGGCAACAGTAACTCAAATAACCACTCGTTACAACCAAAGGTATGCAGAAGAGCATCTCTGAATGCACAACACATTGAACCTTGAAGCAGCTGGACCACAGCAGCAGAAGACCACACCGGGTGCTACTACTGTCAGCTAAGAACTGGAAACTGAGGCTACAATTCACACAGCCTCACCAACACTGGACAACAGAAGATGTGAAAGCATGGATCCGTCCTGCCTTGTATCAGTGCTTCAGGGTGGTGGTGGTGATGCAATGGTGTGGGAGATATTTTCTTGGCACACTTTGGTCCCCTTAGTACCAACTGAGCATAATTTAAATGTCACAGCCTACCTGAGTATTGTTGCTGACCATGTCCATCCCGTTATAACCACAGTGTACCATCTTCTGATGGCTGCTTCCAGCAGGATAACACACCATATCACAAAGCTCAGATCATCTCAAACGGGTTTCTTGAACATGACGATGAGTTCACTGCACTCAGGCACCAGATCTCAGTCCAATAGAGCACCTTTGGGATGTGGTGGAACAGGAGATTCACATCATGGATGCTGACAAATCTGCAGCATCTGTGTGATGCTGTCAATTCAACATGGACCAAAATCTGTGAGGAATGTTTGCAGCACCTTGTTGAATCCGAGCCATGAAGAATTAAGACAGCTCTGAAGGCAAAGGTTGGTCCAACCCAGTACTAGTGTGTACTTAATAAAGTGGCCAGTGAGTTTATATAAATATAACAATACTTAACTAAAGCACAGGTACATTAAAACTGTACTGCAGTAAAGTACTTAAGTAAATGTACAAAGCTATTTTCATCACTGATCCTCTCCACGCTCTTATTCAGTGGCACTGGTGGTAATTTGTACAAGGTACTAAAAATACTCATTTAATATAGTCCAATGAAGATATTACAGTATAATGTCATCTCATCACTTGCATTAACAGGCTGGATATTTCCATAATGTTTTGATTCATAACAAAAATCTAGATATAAAAAGATATAAAAGAAGATTGCCAAGTCTTATTTTCACAATATTGTAGTTTTTTTTTAATTAAATCAAAACATCATTTAAGGATTATAGCAGTATGACTGTGTGACGAGTATTATATACATGCATACCAGAAAAGTCATCATATTGAATGTTTTGTTTATTTGAAATGGAAGTTACAGAGAAGACGGCATTTCTTACAGTCAGAACAACAACTCACGAGTTACAGATGTTACACATCTGCAGGCCTGACAACCAGAGTTTCACCGTTAGTCTGCCGCTGATGCGTCCACGACAACCAAAAGCCCGGCTAATCAGCCAGAGGCTGGAAAGTGTTTTGATCTCTGCCATCGTGTTAAAAAGAAGGTAAACAAGCCAAATGGAAAAGAGAAATGATCATTTCTAGTGTTGGTTCATTTCAAGCAGCATCATGGTGGCAGCACTCACCATTACATATTTTTTCCAATTCTTTTTCTGACAAGGTTTATACACATTTACTCGTTTTACAGGCCAAAAACCAGAAGACAAAGAAAAGAAAAGCAGCAAATCCTTATTTTTTTTGAGAGGTTGAATCCAGAAATGTTTAACTGCTCTTCTCTCAGCTGATTCATTAGTGAATGCAACAACCTGGATTGTCACTGTGAGTATTACAGAGCTACTTTCAGCTGCTCTCTTATTCACAAGACGTCCTTCCTTCCAACCCCAAAGGGATTTGTGGAATCAAACCGGAGATCTTTCACCTGTTAGGTGAGTGTGTAACCTGCTAGACTCCTAGAAGGAGCCACCCGTGTAAGATCAATCAAATCTGGGAAAAGTTCCCACCTGACCCCCTCAGTTCCCACCTGACCCCCACCTTTTTTGGACAACTTTAATGATGCCATGCAAAATTTTACCTCCACACGCTGAATATTTTCCCTTTCCTTGAAGTACAGAGGGGTGTGTTGCATGGCATCAGTAAATATGAACAGTAATTCTAGAGTTTTGAGCTGGTCAGGTGGAGGGCACTCACTGATTGTTTTGTGTGTGGAATGGCTCGTCACCGTTTGGAGTAAACGGGCTCTCGTCAGATCTGAATAAAAAAAACTGAAGGGACATCCTGGTACAGATCTTCAGAGATCATCAACAGGCCTGAGGTGAAAATTAGATGTAGTTTGTGAAGAAAAGGTGTTTAAACTGAAGCTTAAGATGAGTTTTTGCTTTAACTTCACATAAAAGGGGACTGAACAATGTAGTGGCTACAGACCAATGACCCCATCAGTGTTTAGACTAGCTCCTTTGAGGCCCTGATTTAATGATGCAGGTCTATCTGCCAAAGTGAGTTATTATCTTATGTGTTATTTTCTATGATTTATGCATTCTTACAGTGGTGGATGTTCATATTAAACATGGCCAAAGTTTCTATGTGAGCCAGAGCTCAGACTTCAGACTGCTCTAAATGCTCAACTTCAAAGTTTTTCTACTTTTAGCTCTGTGTGATGTCACAGAGAAGGGAAGTCCCCAGTATGGGATGTAGGCAGATAAACCCCACCTACCAGCCATTTTTGAGGGGCAACCAATCAGAAAAAAAAAATGGCTTTAAAGAGGGAGGAGCTAAAGCATCTTGTTTCAGACAGAGGGTCTGGCATACGATAAATAAAGATTACCCTGAACTATGAAAGATGCAAAAAGACTCCAGTAGAGTCCAAGAATAAAAATATGAAGCTGGAAATGAACATAATACGTCCCCTTTAAACTAAATCGAGTAGCTTTCCCCAGGTAGCAGGAGTGGCAGAGGGCTGAACAGCTAGAGTGTCAAAGATCCTCGCTGCTGGAGAAGGCAAAGAGGGCAAAGACGGGAAGTTAACGATGGAGAATGTGCTGCGATTTGCTGTAAACTGACTGCTTATTAGCCTAACACTGACAGGTGTTTTAAAACGTAAAGAGATCCAATCCGTGCAACAGCGCTGTAAAAATTTAACCTTATTTAGAAAACACTGAAAAATACCAGAATTCTCCGAGATTGGCTGTCCTGGTTCAGACCTGGAGTATAGTTTTCTAAATTTTAACTAAAAATTGCTTCCTGAGATCCTTCAGTGACACTGCAGGTAATCTGGCAACCAGTGAGATGAGCTGATCACCTCCTTCAGCACACACAACCATCAGGAGCTCAACAGAACGCTGGGATTGGTCCATGAATCAGTGTCAAAGAGATTACAATAACACCCCTAAACAATTACACAACTCTACATTAGAAAACTGCATTTCTAACCGTTAATGCCTTCGTATGAGATTAATAAAGATAAACTGGATTCAGTCAATGTATACAAGCTGAGATCGGTCCAGAAGTAGTAGGAGATGGACAGAAGGTGGAGGAGTTTTCCATGAGCGACCCTATTAGGGTTATCAAATTACCAATATACATTAAGGCATCTTTTCCCCCTTGTGGTCACGTGTCATGCTTCAGTCCGCCTTTTTATCTTTTCCTTCCTCGTCATCGGTGTACTCCATCGGCTCCTCTCCTGGCTTCAGAAGCTTGCCGATGTAGTCGTACTTCACTGAAATGGAGAACAAAAAGAAAATTTAAAAAATGAACCGAGGGGAAAACAGTGAAGGTCTTCACACTGTGAT
Source organism: Heterochromis multidens (assembly GCA_015108495.1). Lineage (NCBI taxonomy): Eukaryota > Metazoa > Chordata > Actinopteri > Cichliformes > Cichlidae > Heterochromis > Heterochromis multidens. Next base: position 7,528 of record VUQS01071349.1, read on the forward strand.
CCGCAGCTCTCTCACATTTCTGGATTCATTCAGGTGACCTTACACCCAGGCCACCGCGATCGTTTGGTGTGAGGTGGTCTTAAAACTCAGAGCTGTCAGGCAGTCAAACACATTTATCACTGCAGGTTTGTTTTAGCTCATGCAAACAGTGACATTCGTTGACAGATGCTCTCTGTGTTCTTGAGTCCATATTCAGAACAAAGCCCTTCACACAGACACAAAGGGCAGAGGTGGCCAAAATCTCCTCGTTTCACCGCTATTATTCAACAGGTTTTTGTAAACTTCCACCACGAGCATGATGGGAAATAATCTCACAAGGAATCCAGTTGTAATCTTGCACACATGAAGTCAGTGAAGGTCACTTCTGTCCAATGACAGCGATGCTGAGGTGAACTGTTGAGGATATGCTGAACTTTTCTGTTGGTAAGACTGCTGTTCTTTAACTGTCTTTGAAGTGGATCTAACATTGGACTCTGAAACTTAGTGAATAAAGTCTCATACGATGTGAGAATGTAATCGAACTGTTTATCAGAGAGAAAGTGGGATTTTTAGGAAACTCCAGCCTGACATTAGCTGGTATGATGTTAACTTCTAACCAGCTGTTGTTGTTGTTGTTTAGCCGGCTCGTTGTCAGCTGTCAGGAGACGAAGGGTCACATGTCTGATCTGCTGACAATAAGTAACTGTGACAATATCAAGAATAAAAAGCATGTTTATGAACATTTTCATGTGTTAGAGTCTTGACTTCAGTTCAGGAGATGAGGCTTGAGGTGAGAAGGAAGAGGATGACACTTTATTCAGATACCAGCGGCGTTCTCTTTCCTTCACGTTTTCATGTCTTTGGTGACGGGGACCCCTTCTCCGATGATAAAACATAGGTATGAACTTTCATATCTTGAGTCTGAAGGTGCAGACACGAATTTAAATGTCCCTCCACGGCACACGAACACCTGCGACTTCTCTTCTCCTCCACCTTTGGAGTTTTATGTATGTGGTTGGTCTGTAGCCACATACGTAAAACGGGATGACACTGTATTCAAATATGGTGGGAGAACATGGCGACTTCCACAAACTGCAAACTTGCTCCTATGTATTTTTAATGGATTAATTATAAGTTTTTAAGAATGCATCAGTTTGTTGGAAGACATAATTACACACTAATCTATGTATATTTATAAGTACAATATCTTTTCTTCTATTAAATAACCCCAAAAAATGACTGACTGCACCTTTAAATAATGTGTAAATAAGAGCCAGACAAACGTAAAATGTTTTGTCTTTTTATATATCTGTGATATTTTTGGCCTGACTGTATCTTCCACTCACTGGTGAACTGAGACTCCCACTCAGACAGACTCTCCTGCTGCATGGGGTTCAGGTCCGACAGGTCGTCGTGTTCATCTTTCAGGGCCTCCTTATCCAGGCAGAAGGTAGCCAGACCTCTGGATGCATCTCTGCCAGCAAACACTCCGTACGGTCCCTCTGCAAGGCGACAAAGACACAATGAGGTGATGACGCATGCGTAAATATTGTGAGTCTTTGTCTTTAAATCATGGAGTAGCCTGAGGATGAACCAGATGTTTAAAAAAAATTATTGAAAATATAGGTTATGATATATTTTCAATAAAAACACAAACCAACACAGATCTGATCAACCAGCTGTAAAAATAATTAAAAACATGAAGCTGTGCTTCGTATCCATGGAGGTGTTTTTTATAGTGAGGGGTCACCACACTTCATGCCCTTCTCTGCCTACACTCTGCAGCAGCTGTACAAACACTGAGCTGAACCTAACCAATGCTGTCTTATCCCGGACACTGAACCAAGACCAACACGGCAGCTCGTTTACCAACTTTCTCTTCTATTAAGAAAATAGCACGCCGCTCTGGACGCCTCTGATTTGCATAAAGTAGCCCAGACTTCAATATGATAAAAAAGCAGAGCCCTGCAGTTTCAACAGGAGGTGTGGAACTGGCTTATTCTGTGTTAGGAAATTAATGGGGCTTTTTATATATTTGTGAAGTGAGGAACCACCTGCCTCAGTTTGGATTTATTATTAAAAAAAAATAAAAAATAACAAAACTATCTATATATAGATTTCACCAGTCATATGCTTTATTTCCCCCCAATAGCAAACAACAGTCAGCACTAATTTCTTGAAGTTATAAAGCCTGAAAGAACCCCGAGTGCTGCCAAAGGCTTTTTCAGCTCGAGGTCAAATGTTAAAATAAATGATCCAAACTCCTGAAATGACAAACTGAGGAATTTAGGCTGTAGGGCAGGGTGTGCAGTGCAGCAACAGATAACTCTCATGTTGTCCAGAGGTTACACACAACAGAGGTTACAGTCTGAGATAAGACAAAACAGAGAGCTCTCACTCAGTGTCTGTTTCTAGACAAGTGAAAAGCCAGAGAGAAAAATCACTGCATCCAGGAAACGGCTGATTAAATACTCAGATGAGCAGCTTTTTATTCATTTACTTACCTCTGGTTAATTTTTGTGTTTTAATTTGACTGCCCCAGACTTTCATCTAAATCTGCTCTAGAATAAACTGACATGCTTCTATGTGGGCTGTAAAGTAAAAGCATGTGAGTGCTGTTACTTTACATCCTCCATGTCTAAAGTATGGTTACCCATTGCTCCTGCAGCGACTGGACTGGCCTGGACTACAGCCTACATACAGTAAAGTAACGTACTGCAGACACGCTCTTGTTCGTGGGGTCGTCTTCACTCTTTTACATGTTCTCACAAGGAAGATGGAGAAAGAGAGAGACGCTGCTTTTTAGAAAACCTTTTTTTTGGGCAAAGTCAGTAAACTTTTTAAGCTGTTTTTTTTTTTTTAATTACATTTGTGGCGATTTGATAAATATAATGTATTTTAAGCTTTGGTTAATTAAATGCCACTTACAAAAAAATAAAAAATACTTGTTAAAAGATCAGTCCTGGTGATTTTCATTCTCTTCGTTCTCTCTTAGAAAGTGGTTATCAGAAATGAGAAGGTGCAGTTTAAGTGACTTTGTTTGGATTAAAGGTTCTTATTGTTTATTTTCAGTGTGAAACTGACCCAGGGCCAGGCTGTACGTTTGTGTAATACCATTTTGTACCATAGGATGGCGCACTGAGTCGAGGTAACATTTATACAAGCGTACAATCCTAATGGGGAAAGGCAAAGCCTCTTGATGGGGTGCCTAAAAAGAATCATTACGAGTTAAAACATCTGAAAACATCTCATCAGAAGCCACTGATAAACACCTGCATGCTGGTGGTGAAAGTTTTGTATGGGGTAACTACAAAAAGCACATTTAACGAAAACAGCCATTCACAGTAGCCTCAATTTAAAGCTGTAACAAAACCAATACCCTAGAAAACATTTGTAAAGACATTAACTACATGTCAGTGGGATATTCAGACCAATCAGAGAGACCAGGAGCCTCCGGGAGCCTCCTTCTTTGGGCCAGGCTCCATCCCGTATCCTACACTGTCGTGCTTTGACTTTACCTGGATGCCCCCAGGGCTCCTATAATAGACTGAATGATCACTACTGCAGTTTTCAGCTCCTAATCGGCTGAACTATTGTTATATGTTTACGGTCGCCTCAGGTAAAGCCAGCTGGACACGTTTTTAAAACGGCGGGGATCAATCCTGCTTTTTTAAGGAGAACTCCACTTCCTCATAGACGATCTGTGGCTCCAAGGCCACCGCAGCCCCTCTGTTATGAAACCGGATCGCAGTTAAACTGAAGGGGGTGTGGCGCCAGCTCCCAGGCACAGGAGTCAACTCAAAGTTGTGCCAAAAGGAGCAACAGTTGCTTCTATTTGGTGATGTTGGCTAAACGAGGTCAGGACAGTAGGTAACCCGCGCACGCGCACGCGCACGGCCCGGGCTCACGTCACCTGGTCCGTAGAACTTCTTCCCTCTGGTGACGTCGAACACTTTTCCGTTGACGGCCATGAGGATCCGCGGGTTCTTCAGTCCGTCGTAGGGCTTCAGCTCCGCCAGCGTGAAGTCTCTCTTCTTCAGTCTGGGCAGAGGTTTCTCCGCCTCGCTGAGCTCCGACGGTTTGTCCCCGCGGAAGATTTTGTACAGAAGGAACAAGCAGAGGCTGAGCAGGGTCAGATTAAGCGGGGAGGTGAAAATCTCCCGAAAAATTCCACCAGAAGTTAACTCGCTACCCTCTGCTTCAGCCATGTTGTCGCCTCTTTCCCTGAACCGTGTGTGTTGGCTGGGATTGGTAGAGCCAGACCTCTCTGGCCAGAGCCAGCGCTCATGACTCCTGAACCAATCACCGCTCTCCCTCACCCCCACGGTACGCCGTTTGGACCAATCAGCGTCTTCTAACTGCCTCCATAGACACCGTACGTTGTACGTTTAATCATCTGTGGAGGCCCTGCATGCCCAAAAAGCATGAAAGCGCCACAGAAAGATCCAAAAGGTTATGTAATAATAAACAAATTGAAAAATAAATGCTGAGATGCAAAATGATTCAAATGCATTTGAATTCCTTTGTGGTCAGTTTGAATGTTTTTGGCTGCATGCTGCCTTTTTGTGTCTGTGGTCTATGCTGCTGTGTTCTGATCCCCGAATGAGGCATAAATAAATAAATAAAATACATACAAATAGATATTATATTAAATTAAATTAAATTATCCACCAGGCACATGACCAAGGATATGTTCAGTCCTGTCTTGAGAAGTTTTTTCTTTTCTTTTTTTTCTTTTTTTTTAGATATCAAAAAATTGGATATCAAAGTAAACGACATCGCACAATTTAACATTCCTCTTTTAGTCTTCTATATTGACAACTACAATTATTCTGTTCTGGAATTGATTAACATAATAATTCAAATGGTAAATAAATAAATTTACCCATAATTTGAAATCAATTCCAAAACAAAATAATTTAAAAGACTACATGAGGAATATCAAATTATGATATGTCGTTTAAATAGAAAAAGAGAGCTAGAACACACACACATATATACTCTCTTGATGCATGCTCAATAATCCAGGTAAAAGAATCCCAAAAAGCTGAATCTGTTCATCTGGACGTGGCGTTTTTTAGTGGGAGAAACGTTTCGTTGCCAACTGGTAACTTCTTCAGTCTCAGCTGACTGCAGAATTCCCCAACCTTATAAACAGTACATTGCATAATGACAGAAACCAGCACCACTGACTAACAATGGGCCATGTGGTCAGTTTCATGATCAATAGTATGCAAATTGTCATGACCATTGATCAATGGCCATGAGTACCATTCACAGAGATTGGGGAATGGCTGCAATCACAGCATTGTAAGATGGTGACCCTTATGGTGATCCCTTATGTGTCAGGAGTATCGGAACAGCTGAGACGCATTTTCTCAAAACACCACGTCTCTGTGGCTTTCAAACCCCAAAACACACTACGCCAAAAATTGGTCCACCCTAAGGATCGGGTCCCCTGGCACAAACAGAGTAATATAGTTTACGCTGTTAAG
>VUQS01071350.1:0-18945 GCA_015108495.1 Heterochromis multidens
GGCTTAAAACTTTCCTGTTTGATAAAGCTTATAGTTAGGGCTGGATCAGGTGACCCTGAATCCTCCCTTAGTTACGCTGCAATAGGCCTAGGCTGCTGGGGGTTTCCCATGATGCAGGAGTGTTTCTCCTTCTCACACCTCTTTTCATTCACCATGTGTTTATACACCACTCTGCATTTAATCATGAGTTATTATTAATCTCTGGCTCTCTTCCACAGTGTCTTTTGTCCTGTCTTCCTCCCCTCACCCCCAACCGGTCGTGGCAGATGGCTGCCCCTCCCTGAGCCTGGTTCTGCCGGAGGTTTCTTCCTGTTAAAAGGGAGTTTTTCCTTCCCACTGTTGCCAAGTGCTTGTTCATAGGGGGTCGTCTGATTGTTGGGGTTTTTCTGTATTATTGTAGGGTCTTTACCTTACAATAGAAAGTGCCTTGAGGCGACATTTGTTGTGATTTGGCGCTATATAAATAAAATTTAATTCAATTGAATTGACTTTAAAAAAACTAACCCCTGCAGCTATTGTCAATGCTTCTTTGATATTTTTTGTTTTTCCTCTTCATGGTGAATTCTGCTGTTGCTCCCTTTCCTTTTCAAGACTCATTTTTAACAGCATCCTACATACCTTTGTGCTGTTGGCTTTTTGGAGGACTGCATGCAAGTGGCTCAGTAGCTGAATTACAGATCCATTGCTTTGCTTTTCTTCTGCCACCAATCAGATTGTTTGTTTTAAATGCTCCAGCCAGTCATCCTGAGAGATCAAGGTGTTTACTTGTGTAGCCTAATGTGTAATGTCTAAATTAAGTTGAAGTGGATCATTGTGATGAGTAATCACACTGCTGTCTGTGATCAAGTTGGTAACAGAAAGCTTTAGCATCAGGCATGCCTACCATCAAGCACTGAAGTAACATGTACATAGCAAAGCCTTTAGTGCACTGGCTCTATAGAGGCTGTTACAGGGACACTGGACCTTTTTATTAAAACATCCAACTCAAGTCTCCAAACCAATGTAAATTGCCTTAAAATTATACATTTTCTTTTTTGTTTGTTTGTTTTTTAATTTTGAAGAGGTGAGCAAATTTTAGACTCAGCTCCATTTGATTCTTTAGGGAGCTCTGCAACCTCACCTGCATGGCACAGAAAAATGTTTATTTTGAAAACCCAGCGCTCTGATACTCCTCCAGCAGCTCTTGGAGGGAAAACTCTTGATGGATCGCCGGAGGTGTGAAGGTCAGCTCTACAAGAGGTGACCATAGAAATTAAAGCATGTCCTTCTCCTGCTGTGCCCTGTGATGTGGTCCATGAGCTCCATCTGCACACTGTTATTGTGTCCAGGCGGCACCTCGCAGGTCACATCAGTCTTTCTACTAAATTTGATAGGCTGATAAGGAAGGACGCTGCTGTGCAAACATAAGGCAGTGAGAGTTTAAGATAAAATCATGATGGAAAAATGAAATGAAGTGGTGCATCTGAGTCTACATGAGTCTGTACATATTTATTTTAAAAATATCTGCATTTATATTCTGGTGCTTAATTGTCTTTGACAAACTTATCCAACATGACCTTGGGAATGCTCAGCAGAAAGTCTTTTTTTTTTAGACTCTGACTCTTGTTAATTCTCATCTTTTTAAATCTGACAGTAAGAGTCTGTCCCAGACATGTCCATCTCTTTTCTTGCACCAGGTTGCAGAAGATGACAGTGCGCTGGGTTTTGTCAAAAGAAATGGACCCATGAGAAACTTGACGTAACAAGGCTGTTCTCCTTTCTTCCTGGATGTCTACTCTGCCCCCCTCTCTGTGATCCTGCATCCAGTTACTTCTGAAGCAGCTGGGAGCAGTGGATATAACATCCTCTTTTTCTTTTCAACCTTATTGTTAATCTGTTTCTCTGTTTCAGCCTCTCTGCTGTGCATGTCTGTTTTCAGCTTCTCACACATGTACAACAGAAACCACCAAACAGCAAGAACGGGAGGAGGAAATAAGCATGTCTTCCGCACATCCTCCCAAGACAGCCGTTGTGTTGAAGGAGGTATACAAGCAGCGCGTGTTTACTTGTCAGTCTATGTACCTGAGGGTATGTGAGCAAGCCCTACGTGTAGGCCCATGTGTACTCAGTTGGACGAAATAAGCAATGGACACTGATTCAGCTCGCCTCCGCTCATCCTTCTCCCCCAAGCCCCTTGTCTCCGGTGATTAGCGACTCCTACAGGAGCTATAAATCTCAGATTTCCATTTCACAATCATTCAAGACTGGCCAAAGCTCAAGAGCTGCACAACGTTAAATTATCTGAGACTTCCTGTAAAGGCTCCTTTTGGATGTTGCATCTTAAGCGAAGTGGATACCAGAGCCTCAGGCCGTGGGATTCTTGTATATGGCTCCCCCTGCTTGGTACTTTTGACCTGCCTGGTTTGGAACCAGGAAATCCAGAAACAGTTTAGCTCTGAAAATCATCACACAGAGGAACACTCAATCATAGTGTTTTTGCTAAGCAAAGTGAACATAGAAGGCCTTGTTCACCTGAAACCCCACAGTAAGAAAACCTGGAGAATGAGGCTTTGGTGTTTAGCTCAAACACATCTGCAAAACTAGTAAAAAGGAAATTCCAGTTTCAGATCTGACACTGCGGGACATCATTGATTTTTTTTAAACTGTGTCTGAACAAAAAAGTTAAGTTGTGATAGACAGTGCCTTCCAAATAGATTCATAAGACCAACCTACCACTTGCTTGTGTCTTCTGTCCTGTGTTCAAGATGTCTTTAAGTTTATGTAACTAATAGTGAAGCTTAGTTTAAGATCTCCTTCATTAGACCCAAAGGCAATTAGTGCTACAGTTGTTCTCTATAAAAGTGTGTTCAAACTGAAAGTAAAACAAATTTTACATTACAGATCTGGCCAAGGAAGAAGATGTAACAGAACACAAACATTTTACATGTATCTCCAGGTTGTATCATCCTCAATAAATAAAGATAAGAAAAAATGAGGCTGAAGTTAAGAAGAATACACTGATTCTTTAGTTAGCATAAACTGTACAATAAATCCAATGAGTAGTACTCCGCAACTAGGAACAGCGACTATATGATAAGTACAGTACTGTGTAAAAGTCTTAAGCCGCCCCTCATTTCTTTATATTTTTCTTCCAAGGAGCCAGACTTTCTTTTTAATTTTTTAAAATGGTCTTGAGCAATAGTTCTTGTTTGTTTGTTTGTTTGTTTGTTTTTTAGATTGGCTACCTTTTCTCTCATTTTTCAGTCCATTCCGTCTACCTGACCATTTTCAGAGGAACGTTTTTTTTGTTGGTTTGTTTGTTAAGCAACTTAACTCTGACCTATGAATCATTCATGCATGAAAAAGGCACCTAACTCAAGGGGTTAACCAGTGTGTCGACACATAACAGACAACTTAGCAAAGAACCAGTTTAATTTGTTCCCATTTCTTTAGTTGAATCTACAAAAAATAACACAGTTTGACAGGCATAAAATATTGTTTTTCCACCAACAAAGTGATTCTCAAAAAGCTGCTAGCTAAAAACTTGGTATATCTCAGCATGGCAGTGTATCCTTAAAAAATTTGAGGAGACTGGACAAGTGGAGGGCAAAAGAAGTGGCAGGCCTAAAAAAAAACTATCTATAGCAGATGAACAGTATCTAAAAGTCATGTCCTTAAGAAATATGAAAAAATCCAGCAAAGATCTGACATAGAATCTAAGACATGTATCTGACCCTTTAGTTGATTCATCTACTGTTCACTAAAGCCTCATTTGAAATGGTCTCAGTGAAAGGATGGCTGTCAAGAAAGCATTCTTAAGAAAGAGAGAAAAGGCTGGGGTATGCCAAATCACACAAAAACTGGACTTTGTTCTTTGCCCTCTAAGTGCAGGTGTACTAAAAGGACAAGGGACACTCTTTCAAGGATGCCAATGTTCACACTTTGGACCGAAAAGACAGATGGTTTGAAAGAAGAGTAAAGCAGGCCATTTATGTTCTCTGTACGACCATTGTTGAACAGAGGTGCTGGCTTACAACACCAGCTATCAGCCACCTACAGTGCAGTCTTTAGATCCCTTCCCGGTTGCTTCAACCCCGACTCACACCTTGCCTCAGGTGACTTCAATAGGTCACATGATGGGTTGGGACAAGATCTCACAGTGGTTTCACCCTTAACCCCCGGTGATGGTAATAACCCATACCTTTTTTCACACCTTGGCTCATGTGATGACTCACATGATCAATAGTGGGTCAATGACCCTCAGGACCACTTCCAAAGGAGACAACCCCCACTAGGGGTTAAATACCTGGGACTCCTCACCATTTGTTTTTAGAACTGAAGAAGCCTCTTGGATGAGAGCTGAAACATCTTTGCAAACCTAAAGAAGTCCAGTTGCCTTCTTTTTTTCAAGCTCTAAAGACTACCATGACCTGGATGACTGAAAACCTACACAGACATTTTGCACGCTTCAGTAAATCCCTGCCCCTATTTCCAATTTTCCAGAATATAAAGAATTGAGGCGTGGCTCAAGTGTTTTTCACAGTACTGTGAATAAGTCAGGTTTTCCAGGTAGAAATGGGATCTCAGTGCTTAGACATTTTGTAAGGGTTAAAGTTTCAGAACTGCTTTTTATGTGAAAGTGACAAAACCATCAAGAACTTCATTTGAAACTAAGTTTTATTTATGTCACAATATTGCAACAAAGTTCTTACCTGAGTATACATGTCATGAAAACTCACTTTTTAACAGTTAAACCTTTTAAAATACACACCAGCCCTTAAAGGATAGAGGTCCATAGAAAAACATATCAATCAAATACATCAGCAGCTTCTCGCTCTCCCTCCAGAACAGTACAGTTTGTCTTCACAGTAAGCCAATCCCACATCTAGAACCCCTAACCCTCTGGTGCAGTCAGCAAGCCTCTCCATCATACACAGAAGCTCATTCAGTCATTGTGACCAGGTCTTCATTCATCTGCCTACCTCACAAGTCACCTATCCAAACAGCCCAGGTTTGAGGAGTGCTGGGGAAATGGTCCTGGAGGCAGTGGCATTGGGCAGCAAAGGAATCATCCATCAACACCAGGGCTCCCAGAGTGCACTGGGATCAGACTGCCGTCATAAAGATGACATGGCTGCCAGACAGTCAAACCCAGGACAACAAAAACACCCATGTCTCTTGACTATAAAGATCCAATGTTAGCATGGTCTCAGGGCTTAGGACTCTCAGAAACTTCCAAAGATTAAAGCCAAAAGAAAATTCAGGTGCAAGGCCCAGGGAAGACTTTTAAATCAAGTTGCTATAGATCATATAAAAACATACAAACATTCTAACCACCTGTACTGCTAAGAATGCAGCCATGTAGATATAACCTGGGTTAAAAGCTGATAATAATCTATCCAATCCCAGACCGCCTCACAAATCTAAATATTCAGGTTAGGCATAGTTATTTCCCCCTCATCTCTGTTTCTCATGTTGCTACTACAAAACGAAGAGCAGCCTCAACTAATTAGATTATTTTCTAAGTCAATGGGTCATGTAGGTTATATTAATATAGATTAATATTATATCGTTGCTGAACAGATTCTGCTAGAATATCGGTTGGTAAGACCTGTAAGCTCTGCTTCAGCTAGTTTCACATTTACTCCACATAGCAGAACTCCCATTGAGAAAAATGAAAAATAAATGTTGTTTATGCTTTAAAAGTCTTAAATTTGATTTTTAAAGTTTGCAGCAACCCTGGGTTACTTTATACAAAAACCTTTAGCTAACACATTTATCAAAGCTTTCTGTGAATTCCAGATTGTTTCCTATGCCCAGGACACCAGCAGAAACAAACTAACCAATGATAGTAATGCAGTTTTAATGTCAAGATATCTAAACCATGCCAAGTATTGAAATGATGGGCTGCAGAGAGTGTTGCTGCTTTAGCCTCTGGGGACTACAGCCAATTTGTTTGGAGCCTTTGGCTACCCCAAAGACAAATAACTACTTGTCCATGTGCAACCAAAGACTGGTTTAACATAATTGGTCAATAAAACTCAGATTACAAGTGGACTACAAACAGAAATCTTCCCCCTTGCCTACAGATTCTGCACATGCATATGCAGGAATGTATTTATAAAGGGGAGGTTAAGAAAGGGAATAACTGCCATAAATTATGAGATAAACTGAACCTAAAGTCTGAGCTTGTTTCAATTCAGTTCAGTTAACTTTTATTTATATAGCACCAATTCACGACAACAATCACCTCAAGGAGCTTTATATTGTAAGGTAAAGACCCTACAATATTAGAAAGAAATCCCAATATCACACAACCCCCTATGAGCAAGCACTTGGTGACAGTGGGAAAGAAAAAAACAGGAAGAAACCTCCAACAGAACCAGGCTCAGGGAGAGGCAGCCATCTGCCGTGATCGGTTGAGGGCTGAGGGGAGGGAGAAAAGAGCAGAGGGAAACAGGACAAAAGGCACACCGTGGGAGAGAGAGCCAGAGTTTAACAATTACTAATTATAAAATGCAGTAGTCATGTTTCATACAGAGAGTAAAAAGAGATGAGTGAAGAAAAAACACTAAGCCTAATTTTAAAAGTAGAGAGGGTGTCTGTCTCCCATATCCAAACTGGGAGTTGGTTCCATAGTAGCGGGGCCTGGTAGGCGAAGGCTCTGCCTCCCATTCTATTTTCAAAACTCTAGGAACCAAAGTAAGCCAGCAGTCTGAGAACAAAGTGCTCTGTTAGGATAATATGGTGCTAAGAGTACTTTAAGATATGACAGGGCCTGATTATTCAAGAACTTGTATGTGAGGAGAAGAATTTTTAATTCAATTCTGGATTTAACAGGGAGCCAGTGAAGAGAAGCTAATATGGGAGAAATATGCTTGCTCTTTCTCGTTCCTGTTAGTATTCTCACTACAGCATTCTGGATCAAATGAAGGCTTTTCAGCAGTATGATAATAAGAAATTACAATAGTCCATTCTAGGAGTAATAAATGCATTAACTAGCTTTTCTTACACCTTTTTCAGACAAACTCACCACTGGAAGTGTATCTGTAATAATATGAAAACATTTGACTGCTCTTATTTTACATTATATTCTAACCATATGCATGCATGCAGATATTTAACAAGAGGCTATAGTGATTTTATACTATTGCAATATTTCATGTTGTTTACATTGTGTCAGAAGAAAGAGATGATTTTCAAAGAGTCCTTTGTGCCATGAAAAGGTAGAATTTAAACACTCACTGGCTAATCAATAAATAGCACATTTATGGAGTATCAGCTTCACATTTACTACCTCTAGTAAATTTCAGGGATTTGGATTTTATGCAAAGCTTTAGAAGCAAGATGGCAGAGTTTTTCCAACTACAGTTATTGTTATAAAAGAGATTACTTTATCCAAAAATGGAGAGCTTGTGTGAGGTAATGCTATTCACAAGAGCATGGTAGCAGCACAGCTTGTGTTTAGACAAGATGGCTTTTGAAGTGCTTGAGTCAGAGCCTGTTTTTTAATAAATGTCAGTAGTGTGAAATCTTGGAAAAACCTAGACCTGGTCTAGAGTTGCAGAAAACATCTGTAAGCGTCACTGACCAAATGTTTAAGCTAAATTAACTTTCAGATAAAATTTCCCAAACATCTGTTCCTCAAGCAGAATTTTAAAAAATACTGGTGGCCGCCAGTGCTGCCCCTCAGCCTCCTAGTAGATGCACCTATGGTATAAATTTGAAAATCCTAGGTGACTTCCTTCTTGAGTTATTGCAGTCACAATATATTCAGAAAACTTGACCCTTGAGGTCGAGGTCAACGAGATTTGAACTCGTCCGAGGTTTTTAGGAGATGCACCTATGGTATCAATTTGAAAATCCTACGTCCCCTCGTTCTCAAGTTATTGTGTTCACAAAGTTGGGTGTCTACGCCGCCTACACAGCCTTGCCAGCACCGCCTGCTCGGCAGGGTGACGACAATACCCCATCAGCCTTTTACTGCTGAGGGGTAAAAAATCTACACAAATATTTGCAGTTTTTCTCATAGGTCTGCAGATGATTTCAGTAAACGTAAATGAAGCCACATAATGAGCCCAGCTCCACTTGAAGATATACATACACCACACTTCTGTCTTCTCTGCATTTTAATGATCTGTGGAGGCGCTGTGAGCCAAGAGTGTGAATGTTCACCTGTGCCAGCACACTTAGTCTGGACTGAGTCCAAACCAGCTTTGAGCAGAACCAGAAATCAGCTCAGCCATTGTGAACCAGGATTTGTAAGACCTTCTCATCCATCCAATCCACCAGCACCCATCCATCTCTCCCGCTACCCATCTCTCCACCCACCCCCACACTCCAAGTCCCATTGGCCCTCAAGTCTGGGCTGTATGAGCCTGTAGCGTGACAAAGTGTGTATGTATTTCATGGATATCTGTGTGTGGGTGTGTGTGGCTGGTCTGCATCTCTGCAGGTACGTGTGTGTGCAAAATGTGCAGTGTGTAGGAGCCTGGCGTTTGTTATTCTCTCCACAGCCACACTGTCTTTCATCAGGGCCATGTCCTACAGCCCACAGACTCTCAGTATACAGTTTCACAGTCTTGGGCCCCTGTCTGCTGTAGCACGTGGGTGGATGATTTCTAACACATGGGAACCTTGGGAGCCCACGCAAAGCTGGAACAATAGAGGACCTGTCAGTGTGAGGGCAGTGGAAGAGGACGAGACGGCAGGCGATGATGATGTCAGAATCATTCACACCCTCCCACACTTCATCTGCCCATCTTGGCTCTCAGTCAGAGGGTTGGATGCACGCATACAGAAGCATCCACGAGTGCAAAAAAATTAATAATAATAATGCTTAGTCCATGATGATAGTACATACCATTCCCCCTAATACCTTCCCTGAATTGTGCTGTATCTTTGCATGAGTGTACAACTCAAAGTTTTTATTGTTTTGCATATTTCATTAGTTCTTATATCTCAGTTTTAATCAGTTTGTTTTCAGTTAGTTTTCAGAGTATATTTGCTTATTTTTGTTGGTTTTTTTTTGAAAGATTTCCTGTTTAGTTTTTATTAGTTTCATTGTTAATTATATATATATATATTTTATTGTAATGGGGGTTGGTGGGTATTTATTAGTGGCAAGATTTTAAAAGTTTGGAACAGGTATTGCAAATTACATTTGACTCCTGAAATTGTTTTTTATTTTGCTTTAATTCGTTTTGTAAGTACATAATATTGTTTCAGCTATTTTTGCTTTTTTAGTTCTGGCATGTTTGGTTTCCAGAAAATATATCCTACTGGCTTTGGTGATGCTTTAAATTTTCCGTTAGTTCCATATGTGGTTTTAAGTAAAACCAAAGAGGGGGTCTTTGGACAGAGGCCCTCTGGTGTCTGGCAGTGAAACTTTGTCAGCTGATCCTTTGAGTGGGGCCACCTTACCTCAGTTTTGCTTGATCAGACTTTTTTTTTTTTAATAGTAAGATTCAAATCCTACACAACTTGTAGACTGCAAAAAGAAAGAAAGTACACATCTTTTTAATCAGTTCCATAAATTTTATAGATCAGATCCTAAAGATAAGTTATAATTATCAATGTTTTTTTTTTTTTACCTCTACCAGGCAAACTTTAATCTAAAGTTTCAAAGTTCCACAAAGATGGAAATTTGTTTAGATACCTGCAGAAATCTTTAAGTTTGTGCTACAATGAGACTAGAAAAGTCACGTAGCAATGCAGGTGGCACAGATTATGGTTTGATTACTCTTGTGATTAACCCATCAGGTGCCTTGTATAATGCCTGAGAATGGTTGTTTCCATTGTTCCTGTTTGGTCCCTGATGAATGCAGAAGCTGAAGCTGTGGGATTTAATTCAACATAACACTGACCAAATAAATACGTTTATGATTAAGTCTATTATGCTGTCACTTTATTTGAAGGTAAAATTGAAAGTGAGCCTAAAATCTTATTCCCAAGGTCCAAAGATTCTGTAAGTAAGTCTGTGTAGAGGCCAAAGAGTATGCCCCCATATGTTTGGGGGTATATGTGTGCACCCTGTATGTACATAATCCTACTTAAACTCTATAGGATTAGGCCTCTCAGACCAGCAGTTCTCCAGCTGCAGACCTCTTGCACGCCCAGTGGATACCAATCTGCCTTCTTGTGACACCTCTGCCTTTCTGAAAGTGAGACCCAACACTTTATCCCCCTGTGGACAGTGGATAGTCTCCATGTTAGCAAGTTGGCAGATCGAGCAACAATAGGGTGGCAATTGTCCATGGGATTATGTTGGTTCAGTCTGGGCTGGTGGTGTGCAGGCAGGATAATAGCTAGTTAATGTATACCTCTCTTGTTACATCTTCCTGCTTCTTCCTTCACCTCTTGAAGTGGAAAGAAAAGATATATACTTTGGCTCAATTTCTCTGTATTGTCTGGAAGTACATTCAGACCCAACAGCAGAATCCATCCTGCTTATCTGCCAGCTGCAAAAAAACACAATGTGGTAAAAAATGGAAGAATGTAGGTGGATAGCATGGATAATGAGTGGAGTTGCTGACTGTTTGGAGGTTTAGAGTCACAGAGAGGGAAAACAGGACAGTTTCCAATGGTCTGCTGGAGTCCAGAGAGGCCACAGCACACGCCAAACACCAAGAGTGAGGAAAGCAATCCATCACTGGACAGGAGGAGGAGAAGGAGGGTGGGGGGGTTCGGGGTGGGGGCAAATCATAACAATATGTGTGTGTGGCCATTGTTAGCTGGCCAGCGTCATTGTGTGTTGCTGGTAGCCCCACACCCTCTGATTCCAGTGGGAGTCAATAACTTCACACAATCCCAAGAGGGGGGCAAAAAGGGTATCTGTGGGAATGTACAGCAGGGAAACCTTTCCATTCATACACAAATATGCCTGGCAATGGCAATGCCCTATTTAAAGCATTATTTTTTTTAAAGTGGGAACACCTCTGAATACTGTTTACTAACTGCTACAGCTGTGAATAACGAGCTCAATACTGAAGCACTGCATTTCCTTTCTTTCAAAAGCAAACGCTGCCTCCCCAAGTGACTGTAAAACTTTTATCTGTTATCTTGCCTATTTATGTAAGTGCTGTTAATTGGCTTACTTCATCTGCCTCTTCTGTCTGTTGCTATATAGTATCAATTGTGAGTATAAATATATCCCCAGTGAAAAGTTTTGCATTAGTTATTATAGGTTTTAATGTCTTCAGAAATATATTGAGTTAGTAGGCGTCCAAACCTTAGACTGAATCTGTAAGTGGGAATTTTGGAATTCCTCAAGGCAGCATCCTGGGTCCCATCCTCTTTTCCCTTATCCACTATATAGACTGATATATCAATTACTTTTCAAACTCCAGTAGTAATTGATATATAACCCTACCCTCATGATAGTCTTTACTTGAATTAATTTTGTCTAACTGCTTAGATAGTTAGAAAATATTTGCTTTATGTATTGTATTTTCCAACATATAATCTTCCTAAGGCATCATATAATGCCTTAGGATGTAATCTCTCAGGCTACTGAGAGATTACAACCCTGTCATGGGTTTTTCACGTTCTTGGCTAATTTCAGACACTTAAATACTCAGTTAGGTTTATGCAAAGACCATAGTTTGGGTTTGAATACTCTTGTAACACTTCACACTGAAAAACGAGGAGTTGGGAATGACAGCCCCACTAGAGCCATAACCAGCCAAAGGACGCCTAGCACATAACTGAGAAACGCCAGCAACTAGCAGTAATAAAATTGCAAAACTACATAAGAGGAGATTAATAATAATAATATTTTTTAGAATTGGATCAGTCAAGTAAAGCTACAGAGGCTACAAGTAAAGGTACACAGCCTCTGACACGTCATATGATCCTTGTCTTGGTAAACTGACAGGTTGTTTTGCTGATCAGCAGGCTATCTGGGCCTAACCTAAACATCCCTGGGGTTACCTCTGTGTTTGTTTGACTGTTTGCTCTGGGCCATGTTAGCGCCCTCCCCTCTGAAAGCAACACAAGCCATAACTGCAGACCATTTGTGGACACGGGTCAGTGTTGACTTACCGCTCTCTAAACACCATGTAGCTTCACCCAGAGGGAATCAGTCAGGCCAGCAGCAATACAAGTGTGGTCAATAAGAATGCATGGTCGCTGCCCTTACCTTCTAGTACCTTCTAGTCTTTTGAAAATTATTATTAGGTTGAATTAGTAGGTTTTAATAAATGTCTTAGATGATATAAAAATACTTTGCCACTTTTTAGTGTACTAATGAGATGATGAAATATAACCTATAACGTTTAAGGAACAGAGGCAGTGATTTGGCACATCCGACAAAAGCACTGGATAGAAATTCTTATAACTCCAGATTCAAGCACTCTGACCATTTAACACAGCAGAAATAATTTCTTGTTTGCCACATTGACTGTTTGATAAACTGAAAGGTGGCATGTAAGTCATACTGTAACCTGCTAAATATAGGCCTTTGCTCATATTTGAGAAAGTGTAACACCTTACTGATGACATTACATTGTGGCAAAGGGTTAGGGTTTTGGGTTTTGCAAGCTCTTTGGCCAGATATCCCTGCATTTCTTTAGCAGTTCCTTCTGCATCTCTACCCAAAGTGCTTCAACACAGTGGTCCCACACAAATGAGGAAGCACAGTGCATTGTTTGTCTCATTGCAGCCCAAATCCACTGAGATTCAGGTCCGGAAGACTAACAACACGCCTACACTTTAGCTCGTGAATCCTGATTGGTTTTTTTTAAACAGGCAATCACTTACTAAAAAATCTTGGATGTAGGCATTGTAAAATGAGAAATGTATACCAGGAAGTCTTCGGGAAAGTATTTTAATTTTTGTAGTTAAAGCTTGGAAGTAATCTCTTTAGGTCTCAACACTTCCTACTGTCAGATTGCTCGATTATTACAGCCATTTAACACCACATCAAAAACAGTGGTGCATAAACCAAACATGCCAGAAAGTTGGGTACCAGCTGGTGTGAAACCAACGATCTGTATCCTATTTCTTAATCCCATCCCACAGACGACAGGAACTCTCACAGAGACTGCTGAACACCCTCGCCTTTCTGCAAAACACCTGGTGAAGCCAGTGGCCAAAAGTGCCACCTCCATACAGTACATCATCATCACCAGCTTTCAAAGCCCCTATAGTCAGTCTTCATCACTCTGTCCTCTTCCATCATCTAGTTTCCATTGCCTGACTCGCCGCAGGTCTGTACACACAAACGTTCATAGACAGGAAAGCTACCCTTACACGGATTACATTTAAGTTTGCCTCTGTCTGAAGGGGAAGTCTCAGCATCCACAAATGTTGACTGCCTTGGCTGTAAACCAATTCCTGCCAGGCTATCACCTTTCAGCCCCCCAGCCCCTGAGTTATTACAGTGCGGCTGTTCACAGCAGCTCCAGCCCAGCGTGGTCTGATGTGGTCCGGTCCAGCACTGAGCTCTGTAGTCAGTCACCTCTCCCCTCAGCTTCACAAAACGTCTCCAACCAAACAGTGAGCTGAGGGCTTCCGCCACAGGTGTCTGAGACTTTATTCTCCTCCTCCTGTCAATCCTTCTCCTCTTTGACGAGCTCTTTAATTCCCTGTCCTCTCCCTCCTCCGCTCCCTCCCACGCTCTTTTTCTCACTCTCTTTCTTTCTGGGTTAGTCACAAGCAGTCCATATTGTTCTCATTTAGTCTGGCGAGTTCAGGGCTCCTATCTCACTGCAGGCCTCAGAGCTTGCTTGCTGTCCATCTCTGTCACACAAGCGCACACACACACACACATACACACGTTCCTTTCTTCATCAATCCTTCTGTTAGTTTTACAAGTCTGAGCAGCTGGTTTAACCACTAAATCTCTGGGGATTTGGGATAGTTATAAAGATAAAGCTTGAGGAAAGTGATAGAGGGAAAGTTCAAGGTACATTACAAAGGCTGGTTTTGGAGTATGTATGAGTTGTTGGGTAAAGGTTTATAAGCAAGTGAGACCTTTTCCCACCTTCTCAGCACTAAATGGCCTGTACTTAATTTAACACTTCATGGCCTTGTGTTTGTGTCCCTCTGTGTAACTCTCTGGCAACACAGAGAAAAAGACTGTGGGAATTCAACTAACGTAGAGACTACAGAGGCATACTTGTGTGAAGTCCATCAAAAGCCTTGCAATGTGTTGGAAAGATGCACACATTGCACAGATCAAATGTTGACTGGATGAAAAGTCAGACTTTTAATTTTAATTTTTAACACTCGGTTTCACCTCAATACAAAGAAGTTCTTTGCATATTATCAGTCTTCTTAGGAGCAGGAGTAAACATGAGTAGCCCACATTACGAGGTTCACAAATTTTTACAATGACCCAGGAGCACAGCTACAACATGTACCATGTATAGACTGCCCATGCACTACTGTGCCAAATTAGCTCATTTTAGAAACACTGTTTCCGTGTGAAAACTGCACTAGTTTGGTTTTAATAAAGGTTCCTCAGAGTAAAATGCATGAACAATTTAAAGTTGAGTTTAGGCAGATATCAGCACAGTGTGTAAAAAAGGAAGAAAACCTTCATTTCCTTGAGGTTAACACATCAGCACAGAGATCTGACATAAAACCACTACTTTTGCCAAAATGCAAAGCAACATTATCTTGCACCACATTTGCAGCCTATAAGTGCATGTTTTTCCTATTACACTAACCTCAGTGGTTTTATTCAACGTCTAACCTTGAAATTACCACTACAGAGGATCCTGTCTCAGAGTGTCATACACTACAATGCAGTGCCATCTGATTCAGCATTCAGCTTCACAGATCTGTGGCTTAAACTGGCCTTCCTGATTAATATTATCCCTTGAAGAAGCATTTTCCCAAAACTGCAGGACATTGCTTTTTTTATGCTGTGTCTGGTAAACCACCTTCCTGTTCTGTTTCATAAATATTCAGTATCTGCTTTAAAAACAACTGATTAATTGCGACCTTTAAATGTCAACCAGGTGAACAATAGATTGTGTACTGTTAATCCGTTTAATGTATTTTTCACTCCAGAGCTTGAGGGCTGTGTTTTTAGATTCATTCACTTCAGACACTGTATATAAAAGACAGACATAACCATCAGGCATGAAAAGTGACTTAAACCTGCATTCTTTCCTAGAGCCAGAAGAGGGCTCAGTCACTAGTTTAACATCTTACTGAATATAGCATGATGTTTATTTTGTAAGTTATGGTTCTATTAGAGTAAATAGACAATAAAGTAAGCTATGCTTCAGGGTGTGGAATGATTGATGAGTTGCTACTGGATTGCACCTGGTTTATGCTCGCCATTGTTGCCCTTTCAGGCGGCACACGCCAAAAGTGACGCCACAACTGTTGCCACGTTCCATTCATTGGTGTCGTTTTGGCTGGTCATGTACCTCTTGGCACGTTGGGTTATGCAACAACTACTGTTGTGACCATAAATTAGGCTCTAGAATGGAGTGTTGAGTTTTTTCAGTGTCAGTCTCTTGTCATATGTAAGTGCAAAAAGCCTTGTTCATGTCAGTGCTTTAAAATGCAACTTTACAAATCAATGGGTGACATCACTGTGGCCATGTCAGTTTTTTATATAGAGGCTATGGCTATACAGTATGTCATGAAGTTCATGTGTTACCAAAAATAAAAAATTTTTAAAAATCAGAAAGGTAAAGGAGACTATTTTCTTCTTAAATTTGCTTCTGGCAGGCTTCTGTCTTTTCATATTTCCTTCTAGAACCCGCAGGCAGTAGTTTTATATTCATTTGCTCTGCAGACTTAAAATCATGCAGGAAAACTTCAAGTTTATGTTGGTCAGGGAGCCAAAAACAAAAGGAAAATAATGAGTTTTCAAATTCAGCTGCCTTAGCATTGGACATACCAGCCAGGTATCCTGGGAATTATACAGATATTTGCTGATTTCACAGGACACAATTCACTTGCAGCAACAACCTTCAGTCCAGTTGCAGGGAGTAGTGTGCCCTGGTGTTAGAAGAAGGAAAATAAGAATGTGAAACTTGTGGTAGTGAGCCTGTAGTACATTTTACTTTCATACAGGAGTTTGCATCAAACCTATGAACTTTAATTACAATCTTCTCCAAAGCTCAAGCATTTTAGTTGCCTAATCTAAACTTTAGAGTAGTGATATAAAGTATGGGACATGTTAGATGATACGGAATTTTGTAAAATTGTCCAGTAACAACCTTCTTCTCAACGATGGAGCTTAACACTAAAGGTCTTTACCTTTTCACAGCTGTGCAGCTTGCAGGGCGTGATATTTGCAAAATAAAGACTAATAGACAAGTCAATAAAATACCTAAAACTGCGATTTTTATGTGTGTAGTATTTATGCCAGTTTCTTTTATTTCCTAAACACCAGCTGTGGCACTGCAAACAGCCATAAAGTCACCTAAGCTCTGTGTAATTTCCCTCCAACACCATCAACAGAAAGTGAGAAAGTGAGAAGCTGTCCAACACGGTAGCACCACCTCTCCCTCAGCTGTCCCACTGACTGGGAGGCCATGTTGTTTGTGTTGTGTAACTACCACTGGTGAACCAAAGCACCAGCAGTAATAAAACCCAAAGATCACAGCCTTGAGTTGAATATTTACCTTAGACTAATCTGACCATGGTTTATATCATCCGAGCTCCGAGAGTGGATGGAAGCAGACATGTCTGAGGAAGAGGAGGAGGGGGACTGCAGCGCCCCAGCACCTCATCGTGACCCTTTGTAAAAACCAGTAGACACTTTGAGGAAACCTGATCAGCAAGGAAAACAAGTATGAAGTCAGATCTTTATTTAAGGTAGTCAGCAGGAGCACAGATCATTGATATCCAGAGGAGAGGAGAAAGGGGGAGCGGGGGGGAGGGCCCTCCCCCCACCCCACCTTAACCCACTCCTCCATCTTTCTCTCTTCTGAGTTGTTTTCTGAATTCCTGCCAGGAAAGTTTAATGGCTGTGGAATTTGGACAGGAAAAAAGCGGCACTGGAAGTTTCAGAGGAAGTGGGGATTTATGCTTCACGAAGGCAGCACCTCTGTTTGTGTTCTCCCAGCCTGAGAGAGCAACAGACAGAGGGAATGAAAGACAGAGGAAGCACGTCAGAGAGCTTTTCCAATGAGCGGCATAGGCCTCTTGGGGAGGCAGACCTCAGACAGACAGGCCATGATCATTTAACCTCTCATATACATGACCACGCATAGAACAATACACAGACGCGCTGCCAGACACACAAAACAAGATGCTAAACGCATGCACATGCACGTACATGATACACAAACTTTTAACTGCAAGCATACACAAAACCACACACATACAGATTACACATGGTCATATACACTTATCATACACCATTTACATCTAGTCTTGAACTGAAACATGATCTTCAGTGCAGTACTCTTACAACCAACCTCAGTGCAGCTGTTTCTTACTGCCACTTCACACAGTAGTAGGCATCATTCCTTTATGGACAATTTCACTTTAAGATATATAGACTGACAAATGCATGACAAGAAGAATTAAAGTCACATTAGAAAAATGTGTTTCACTGTTTATTTTGCCAAATTATTTGTAAATAGACTACATTTATAGTTGTGGTCAGAAGTTTACTCATTACTTATAAATGTTATGGTAATTTTGGGCTTTTAATGATTTCTTTGAACTGTTCTTTTTCCAGGGTGAAATAATTGTACATACATAAATATGCATACATCACTGATGACTTTAAAAAAGAAGAATTGGGTGCATGAGTATGACTTTATTATGGATTTTCTCTAATCCACAGAGAGTCAAAAGTATACATACAGGTTCAAATATATATATATATATGTACACCCCCACTAATATTTGGTTAAATGTCCCTTAACAAGTTGCACCTCGACCAAAATTCTGGCTGGATATTTGACCACTCTTCTTGGCAGAAATGGTAGAGTTCATTTAAATTGTTTAGTTTCTTGTCAAGGATCCGACTTTTAAGTGTTAATTTTCAATAGGGTTGAGGTTGGGGCTTTGGGAAAGCCATTACAGAAGCTTAATGTTAGCCTGCTTTATCCATTCCAAAACCAGTTTTTGTGTTTGGGATCATTGTCCTGTTGGAACACCCAGTTGTGTCCAAGTTTCAACTGCCTAGCTGTTGATTTGAAGTGAAGTTGAAGAAATTGGAGCTATCCTCCTTCTTCATTATTCTATCCACTTTGTGCATTTTACCAGTACCACTGACAGCAAAACAGCCCCAGAGCATGATGCTACCACCACCATGCTTGACAGTTGGTATAGTGTTCTTAGGTTTGAAAGCCTCACTTTTACTCCTCCAAACATACCTCTTGTCATTGTGGCCAAATAGCTCAATTTTTGTCTCATCTGACCATCAAACTTTTCTCCAGAAGACATTTGGCTTGTCAATGTGGGCAGCTGCAAATAAAACTCACTTTACTGTGGACAGTGACGCTGGTGTTCCAGCAGTTTCCAGTTCATGGCAGGCTTGAGCCTTGGTGGTTCCTGGGTTGTTCCTGAACATCCTCACCAATTTCCTCTCATCTGAGGGGGACAGTTTGGGTCTTTTGCCAGACCTTAGCAAAGTGTTGGCACATCTGAATAACTTGTACTTATATACAACCCAAATTCCGGAAAAGTTGGGACGTTCGTTCAATTTGAACAAAATTCAAACCAAAGGACTTCCAAATCACATGAGCCAATATATTATTCAAAACAGAACATAGATAACATCACAAATGTTTAAACTGAGAAATTTTACAATTTTATGCACAAAATGAGCTCGTTTCAAATTTGATGCTTACTACAAGTCTCAAAATAGTTGGGACAGGGGCATGTTTACCATGGTGTAGCACCTCCTCTTCTTTTCAAAACAGTCTGAAGATGTCTGGGCATCAAGGTTATGAGTTTCTGGAGTTTTGGTGTTGGAATTTGGTCCCATTCTTGCCTGATATAGGTTTCCAGCTGCTGAAGAGTTCGTGGTCGTCTTTGACG
>VUQS01071351.1:0-19906 GCA_015108495.1 Heterochromis multidens
TCTCTCAGCAGTTCAGTGCAGGATAAACAGGTTAGTTTGTACTGTGATGGATTTAAAGTAAAGAACAGTGTGTGACTGGTGCACAGTGGCTGTGGTGTTCATGGTCAGAGTTAGGTTACATTAAGTACAACAGAGATTAATTTGAATTTAAGCTGATGATGCTTAGATTCATTCACTGAATTCCACCTTCATACCAACTTTATACTGTCTAGTATAAAGACAGTATAAACAGT
The DNA here is from genome assembly GCA_015108495.1 of Heterochromis multidens. Taxonomy (NCBI): domain Eukaryota; kingdom Metazoa; phylum Chordata; class Actinopteri; order Cichliformes; family Cichlidae; genus Heterochromis; species Heterochromis multidens. Next base: position 234 of record VUQS01071351.1, read on the forward strand.
ATACTGTCAGTGTAGGGATGGAAATCAGCCAAGACAACTCATGAAATCTTTGCTTACATCTTGTTGAATTCAGTTGTGTAAATCCACAAAGAGCAGTAAACCTCAGAGCAGCAGGTCAGCTGATCACAGGCTGAACACTAAAAAAATCTACTGGAGCTCACAAAAGAAATTATTGTGAGTTGTGATCCTTTGGCCCATGCTAAGCAACTACAACCGATTTTAGGGTTCCCCCACCTGCTGAATCCCACTTTAACCCCTGACTGTACTCATTTTCCTGTTTAGATGTGGAGGCAAAGTCACCCTCTACAATGTAGGCAACAGAAAAAAAGAGCTTTTTAAAAAAAATCTCCTTCTTTTTCTCTGCTCATGTTCTACATAACTGATCCAAGCTGAGTACATTCATTAGAATTAAAATTTAGACTGAAATGAAGTTTGTATTCCTGTGTACTAATATAATTTTATTATTTTAATGTAGCACGAGGTTCAGTTAGCTTTGCACAAAAATAGCTGGTAGAAACGTCCTCAAAAAGAGCTACGTTTACTTTCTTACTTTAAGTACATTTCAGAGCCTGTACTTTTTCACTTTTACTTGAGTAAAGAAGTTGATTCAGTACTTCAACTTTTACCAGAGTATTTTTTAACACAAACATCTGTACTTCTACTTAAGTACACAATGTCTGTACTTTTGCCACCTCTGATTGGCAGTGTGTTTAGGATCATTGTCATGCTGATAAAAGAAGCTGTTTCCAATCAGACACTTTCCAGATGGTATTGCATGGTGGATGAAAATCTGATGGTACTTTTCTGTGTTCATACTTCCACCAGTTTTGACAAGATCCTCAACACCACTGGCTGAAATGCAGGCCCAAACCATGACAGAGCCTCCAACGTGTTTTTACAGATGACTGTAAACACTCACTGTTGTACCTCTCTGGTACAACAGTGAGCTGAATATTTTGAAAGGCCAGATGGATCTCTCAGGTTCTGTGTCAGGCCTTTTCTGGAATTTCTTCCTATTTCTTAAGGTCACGACCTTCAGACACTGTTCATCTGCTGTAGATAGTTTTTTTTCAGGCCTGCCACTTCTATTTTTGTTCTCCACTTGTCCAGTTTCCTCGAAAATGACAAACTGCACACCATGCCGAGATATGTCAACGTTTTGGCTAATAGCTCTTTGGAAAACACCTTTTTGGTGTAAAAATACTATTTTATTCCTGTCAAACTGTGTTATCTTTGGCATTGTTTTGTAGATTCAACAAAGGAAATGGGAACAAAAGATGTTTCTTTGTGATAGACTGCTAGTAACAAAGTGCTAAAGATACAATTTAAAATAGTTTTTTTGCTAAGTTGTTATGTGTGGACACAACACTGGTTCATTCCTTGAGTTAGGTGCCTTTTTTATGCTTGAATGATTTATAGATCAGTGTTAAGTGGCTTAACAAATAAACAAAAAAAGAAAAAAGAAAACATTCCTCAGCTCCTTCCCGGAAAAAAAGTAAAGGCAGCTGTATCACAGCCTCACAGAGCTGCTCTTAGTGTTAGTCTTAATCTGCTACATCATGCTTATAGTTGTTTGCCTTGGTAGGCTATGTTTGCATTTATTTTGCTAGGTTCATTTGAACATTGTGTATATGTTGAAATATTTTGAAATATCAAAATCACATTATTTAAAAAAAACAAACAAAAAAAAAACTTCTCCAGTATTGTCACAGCATATGAACTGAGTGTTGCCACCTTATTGCAACTAAAAATGTCAATGGGATTTAACACTGCTTACAAAGATGAATGACAGTGGAAGCTCAAACTATAGTAGGTGAAGGAGCCATAAATGAACTAAAATATACTCATGAGCAACTTGGGAATTCACTCTTCATTTGCACCCTGGGACAGAAACCATACCCAGACACTGAGATGATGTCACCAATCTTTAATTGATCCCTGTGGTTGCAGCTGTCATGTGACCAGGACAGATGTGGATATCTTTGTTAAATCAGCTTGATAATTTATATTGGGATTTGAATATAATCAGAGCTTTATAGAAAAAAAATGGCTTAACATTATTATTATATAAACCTCCAACTCAAATTTCATTTAGTTCATCTCGGAATAAACTCACAGAAGCTGTAGTAAGGTGTCATGTGTTCAGCTGGCTAAGTGCATCACCCATCTTCTCTCTCCACTGCCTATCATCAGTTTAAAGGTTTGCCTCACCCTTGTGGGTTAGGGAGAATTTACAACAGTTTTCCTATAGCTGAAACACCTTTCTTTGACCTTTGCTTTATGAAGCCACAATAAATCTTTAATATGGTATACACACTTTGCCAGTTACGTCATCATTTTCTATTTTTATCAGATCAGATTAAAACTTACCTGATGACTTAAACAGCAGATACACAAAAATAAACATGAGCATTGTTTTTGGATAAAAGCACTAAGCCAGATTTAAATCAGTTTTCTTTATTTACCCAGATAAAAATAGAAAACTGATTTTCCTGAATCACCTATCAAGATCCCTATTTATTTTTGACACAAAGCTCCTTTAATTATTAGATGCACAATACACCAAATGCACCAATAAATAAACCAAAGTAGGACAGCACACACATTTTCTTTGAAACATTTCATCCAGCATTAAAAATGCACAGCAAGTGAATCTGTGACCGGATAAGGAGCTTTAAACTCCTTATTTTATGGATCTATTTATATATACACAGACTCTTTTCCCAATCAATTAATTTGAAAGTATCACATAAACAGAGCCGTACACTATAGCAGGTAATCTAAAAGTAGATTCTGTGCACCACCTGGTGGTAAAGAGCGGTCAGTAAAAAAAGCTTTTCAGACGTTCAACAAGTAGCTCAAAAACATGAACACATAAAATGTACTTACAGTTACAAAATCATCCATCCAGCATATTTAAAAAGCAAAAAATAAATAAATAAAAATCAACCAACCAATCAATCAAAAACAAAGCAGTGATACTAATGAGGTAGAGATGCACTGCCCATCAGGAGCCTAGTGTGATGGTCCCAGGGTCTTTGTGATTTGTTTAGTTGGTTTTCTTATATTTTGAGCTTTTTTGTTAGTTATTTTCATTCTCTTAGTTTTTACTGTTATTGCTTGGTTGACTTTTGTTTTCTGTTTGTTTCCATAAGTACTGTGGTAGGGGTTCTTTGAATATAGTTTTTGTGTTAATTGCCTGGCCTTCTCCAGTGTTTCGCTTAGAATAAAGTTGCTGTGCATATGTATGTGTCTGGCCTCTGTTAGTTACTTCCTGTTTTATCTGTGTTTGGCATGTTGTAGATTTAGTTTGTCTTTTTCTTAAACTTTGTAATTTTGGACTCACTCATCGATTTGAATAAATGTTCATTTTTTGTTCAATCCTGGGTGACTGTGGAGTCTGCTTTTGGGTCCCTTTGCCTGCTTATTATCATACCCAAGGACATTTTGTGGTTTCTTGACTGTCATGAAACATCAGCTTGAGCAGAATAGTATAGAAAACATGAATGAATTGATGAAACTCCAATGAGACTCCAAGCATCAGGTGCAACTTTCCAGTCACAGCATCCACAACGCTTAGGTGCTCACCCCAAAGATGAACACACAGTTAGGTCCATAATTTGTTGGACAATGACACAATTTTTGTAGCTTTACTTCTTTACACCACCACAGTGGATTTTAAATCAAACAATTATATGTGGTTGAAAGGGATTTGCAAAAAAAATTATTTTTTAACATTAAATGTTTAGGATTAACAATAATTTTTATACACAGTCAGAGGCTCAAAATTAATTGAGCCTTTAACATAACTTTAAATATAAGGATTGTTTTTAATACTTGGATGAAAAGTGAAGTCTAGAACCCATGGACATCACCCAATGCTGCATTTCCTCTCTTGAGATGCTCTGCCAAGACTTTACTGCAGCTACCTTCAGTTGCTGCTTGCGTGTGGATCTCTGTGTCTTCAGTTTTGTATTTAATACCTGAAAAGCATCCTCTATTGAGATGAGATCAGGTGACTGAAAAAAAAGCATGATATGACTGGTGTATACCTAGTGAGTATGGTGAGGGTGCATCTATAGCCTTAGCATACCTTTAAATTTCGGCGTTCAGATAGTCTTGTTAGTCCCAATTTTTTTGCATTTGTATGCAAACAATCAGGATTACTGTGGTCCCACATAGGGGACAAGTTTCAGCTTTAGAGTTGTTGCTATATGCCTACTAGTATAAAAAATAATGAAATATGATATTAATAACACACATTATATCCTAAAAAATATGTAATTGTTCTTTTTGTACAGCTGTTGTAGAGTTATGGACACAGACTCTATCCTTTAGTTCTATCCTTTAGTTCCAATTTATTTGCCAAAAAGAGACACAACACACAGCTGACTGACAGCACCACTGCTCTTTTTTTCCCTTTTTGATTTTTCCCCCCAGTAATATCATTAAAGTGAATTCTTTTTGCCAGGATAATCGAGTAGAGAAAGTCTTATGTCACCACTGACCTAATGAGCACGCAGGGTTAGACTTCAAAATAAGCAGTCTTTTGGTCTGGGTGAACAGAGTTGTGCGAGAAGGAGTCAAATTCCTGGCCATGCAGTTTAATCAACACTGCTGTAAAGCAGTTTAATCAAATGATAAACATTATAACCCACAATGAAGCAAATAACAGCAAACTCTGCCAATAAACACATGAGAGACCATTTAAAGCTGATTTAGAGTTATGTAAAAGATATTATAAGTATAAAACAGACAAGTTGTGTGAGCCAGACAAGTCCAGTTTGCTACTAAGCTTTGAAAAATTGTTTCAGTCAGCATTGGTGTGCCACTGACCTCCCTGCTGCTCTGTGGGATTGGATGACAGCTTAAACTGGACAGCTGGTCTGAGAGGTAGCTGAGGGAAAAATGGAAATATTACAGCTAAAATGTATGAAGGTACAACCTTTAACAAAAATCAAACAAAGACAAAAACAAAAACAAAACTCTATGTGCAACCCCCCCCCCAAAGAAAAAAACAAAATCCACAGTTAGTTATCAGCTTTGATACCTGTTGATTACAGTCATATGAAAAGGAAGTTTTCACAGGACTCTGCACTTCTTTGAAAAAGTAAGTGCACTCCATGATTAAGTAGCTTGTAGAACCACCTTTAGCAGCAACAACTTGAAGTAATCATTTATTTTGTGACTTTATCAGTCTCTCACATTGTTGTGGAGGAATTTTGGCCCACTCTTCTTTACAACGTTGTGGGCATTCATTCATTTATGTGCATAAATGGATCTCTAAAGGTCCCACCACAGCATTTCAATCAGGTTGAGGTCTGGACTGAGCCATTGCAACACCTCAGTTCTTTTCTTTTTCAGCCATTCTGTTGTAGATCTGCTGCTGTGCTTTTGATCATTGTCTTGTTTTAATACTGTTTCAGCCAAATTTTAACTGGTAGACAGATGGCCTCACATTTGACTCTAGAATACTTTGCTATACAAAGGAGTTCATGGTTGACTTAATGACTGCAAGGTACCCAGGTCGTGTGGCTGCAAAACAAGCCCAAATCTTTACCTCTCCACCACCATGCTTGACAGCTGGTATGAAGTGTTTAGTGCTGATATGCTGTGTTTGGTTTTCTCCAAATGTGTCACTCTGCATTAAGGCCAAACATCTCCACTTTGGTCTTGTCTGTCCAAAGGACATTGTTCTAGAGGTCTTGTGCTTTGTTCAGATACAACTTTGCAGACCTAACCTAACCTGCTGCCATGTTCTTTTTAGAGAGAAGAGGCTTATTCTTGTTCAGTCTTTTAATAATTGTTCTGTCATGAACTTTAACATTTAACATGCTAACTGAGGTCTGTAGAGTCTGAGATGTAGCTCTTGGGTTTCGTGCAGTTTCTCTCAGCATTGCACGGTCTGAACTTGAGGTGACTTTGCTGGGATGCCCACTCCTGGGAAGTTTGGGACTGCTGCTACTTACCCTCTTAATTCCGATGGAAGCAGTAAAGGTATACTTAGTTTTTCAGGACTGCATACAGTCCTGTGAAAACTCTCTTTTTCACATGACTGTATATATAGTAATTGCTCCATAGTTCGTCTTTGACACTTTACAACTCATTAAAAATTCAAAGCAGAAGTTAAGACATATTCACTTTTGGTGTTTTTTGTAAGTCATGATTGCATCCACACTGCCCCAGTGACAACTAGCCATCAGCAAATGGAGACTCAGCACTTGTTTCCCTTTGTGTTCTGTATAGATAGAGATAATGCACCCTGAAATACATGTAGCAGTAGTATATGTACAGTATGTGTATGTCATTATGGCTGTCAGTGTTGTCTAATGTCAAATTTCTTTTAAAATGTGGCATACGTATCTGTATCAAGGTATGTATAGATGCACATCCTCTGGTCATCCATGAGATGTCAGTGTTGCACTACTAACAGCTACCATGCCCCAAAGCGTTGACTCAAAGGCGTCTTTGAGAGTGACTTGGCAGCACCTGACTCACAGCTAAACACTGGTACATTTGGATGGAAAATCAGACTGTAACTCAGGCTTCAAGAAACATTCCACATCAAATTATTCAAACTTTTCCGTCAAAATAGACTACATTTTTTTGAGAAGCCTTTTAAACTGAAATGGTTTGCCAGTAATTCATGGAGCTAACATGGAGGCCAGTGTTGATTTCTTTGATGCCAAAATAGACAGAGTAAAGCCTAAAGTAAAACAATATCTCAAGCAATCGTTTATAACATCTCAGACAGACTGCCAGCAGCGGTTGCAGTGCGGTCAGGCTGAGGTGAGGTTTTTAGGGTTTGCCAGTTCGACCTCAAGTTTAGCTTAAGTGGACATTGAGGTTTGCTCTCATTTGTGTGGGTTTAGAAATGGAGCAGGAAATGGGGAAACTTCTTGAGCAACACGCAGTTCTTTTAAATTGTGAAAAGACAGACAGGACATCAGTTAACAGGATATCAAAAATGGGCTGCGTGTGTCTAAATAGTGTAAACATAGAAAGCACCCTGTTCTGTGCTCTGGTTTTGCATGTCAAAACAGTTAATTTGGACATCAAATCAAGTATATAAACATGCAATTTGAGCACTGGAGTAATAAAACAATTTCCATCCATTGAAGTTTTTAGCAGAACATACTGTTTTAATTTCCCAATTCAACTCTGAAAATTTAGAGCATGTCCCCATGGGCAGGGTGGAGTCGTTGCAAGCACAATGAATGGAAAGGTATTACACAGCATGACTAGAGTCTGTCTCTGTGTCTACATCTATGCTCCTCGACTTCTGCCCTTGTGAGATCATTGGCCACTGACAGGGAATTGGCTGCAGTCTGCTCTCACTGAGTGATTCCCCAGTGGGACAACCTGCCAGGCAGCGAGCTTGCCAGCTACCCTCTCATGCATTTCTCAACAGAGTTGCCGCTGCCAGCTCGGCAAGTCTGGGTGGATGCCACACAGAGCTTCCTTAGCTATCCCAGACACCTGAACTAGCACAGGAGAAGAGGAGAAAAAAAGAGAGAAAACAGGGATAGCATGGTGGGGGGGAGAGAGCTCTGTTTAATAGCCAGCAAACAGCCACTGCAGCTGTTGTGGCCTTTCTCACAACGATTCCACTGTTCAGGCTTCCAGTACAGCACTAATTAAAACTGTGCCCATCCCTCTGCTTGCCAGAACTTTCTTTTCACACATACATTTAGAGCACATGCAATCAGAAAAATGCTCTCCCAGACTCATGTTCCATCCATCAATCTATAGAATCTATGCCCCTCACCACATATTACCACCCAAAAATACACCAATTTGTCTGAAGTTTGTAGTTGAGAATAAGCAAACCTGCAAGATGTGGGCCATAAAATATAAACAAAAGCTGAAAGAAGATTAAAAAAAATGAGAAGTACTGCAGAGCTGGATCATAATTGTCATAATGTGATTGTGACTTGTCACCCTTCCTACTTTTCCTTCACCTTTCTTCCTTGTGTTATTGTCAGTTATGTATCAGTTTTGGAAGGAATGTACATCTTATCTGCAATGTAAAACCAAATGGCAACTTCTGGTGATGAAAAATTAAACCAAATACTGTGCCAACATCTCAAATTCCTTGCTCCAAAAATTAGTTAATCCCTTTAGTCCCCTGTGTTAAAATCATAGACTGTATATAAAAGATGGAAGTAGCCACAATTTTGTCCACCCCCATATTATCATATGTTTGAATTGACCATATTTGCACTTAATATGGTCAATTCTGGATCAAAACTGGATTTCTCAACTATGTTTGTGCTGTTGGTTCCTTTAGGGGTATCTTTAATTTAAATATATGACAATTGAATTGGTTTGCTGTGTAGTTAATTGCACTGACAGCATGTCTAAGAAGACTGTGCTCCAGGTTGGTGAGTGAAATGATGGTATTCTTTTAATATTTTTAACAGGTATCTGTGTCTGTGTCTTAGTCTATAGATATATCTTCTAACCAAGCTAGCTAGCGTTAGCTGATCCATAGCAGTCCAACTTGGGTACAGGTTGAGCAGGTGACCCATGTGCCGCAAGGCTATTGGAGCGGTCCTGGTTTTCCTGTCATTATAAAGGCTAAAAAGCCCCCCAAAATATTTTTTAAAAGCAATATGGTCATTTCTGGATCCAAAAAATAGATGGTGATGACCACAGAGTTAAAGTCAAGGCTTCACAATGCTAGTTCACAAACCAATGGATGACACTGTGCTGGCTATTAAACAGTCTATGTATGAATGAGCTAAAAATATATAGTAAAACTTTCAAAAGCTCCTTCATTGAAATGAAAATGTGAAACAACCCAAAGTATTATTTTAGTCACTGACTAATCTGTTCTTATTTGTTGTTATATAACAGCTAAAACAGTAGTCTACAAACTGTGAGAAAAGTATATAACAAAAAAACCTTACATTTTTTCCAGAGCCACCACAATGATACAAAAGAGAGTTGAACAATGGATTATACCATATGAGCAGCTGAAACCAGCCAATGTTTGCTTGATGAATAACACACAATTAATCGATTGTCAGAATTGTTGATAATTAGACTAATTACTGCAAATCACTTCTGCACCAGAACAAAACATTCGCTTCCCAGAGCGTGCTGGAGGACACGCATGCTGCAAACGAACAGAAATATATTGCTTTTCTTTTAGCGGCTGGGCCCTAGTTGCATCCCTGTGTGTTGGCTTCTAAAAGAAACCTTTGGTCCCAGCCACTTCCCCTCACCTTCTCTAGAGTGGGCATTCCAATATAGATTAGCTGGAAATCTTTCCTGTTCTATTGAGGATAATCCTCCGAACAAGCCTACTCGGCTCTCATATTAAGAATGATTTAGGCACAGTGAATTCCGGTCAGGTTGAGCCTCTGCTTTCATGTTATGATGTGGCTGTTTCAGTTCTTGTACATACACCGTGGAGAGAATGGGAGCTGACAGAAGAAAGGAGAGGAAAGGGCAGCTCTGTTGTTTTTTTTTTTTTCTGTTTTAAAACTCAGTTCAAAGTCATGTGGATTTGAAACATGAATTAGGGTCACTGTTACACTACAGCTCCATCCATTTCAAAGAAAAGAGGAAGTGTGGGTGTGTGCAGAATGAACGGTGCCTGGGAGTTAACTTTTAAGACGTTTGAGGTCTTGGGGATATTTCCACATCAGGTTTTCCTTCAGCCTCACATGCACACACACAGACACACACACTACCCACCACATAGCAGAACGTTCACCGGGACTGTGTTAGTATGAATGGGAATTACAAGAAAGCGCGGGTGCACATGGGCTTTTTCCCTTCTGGGGGTCACACAGTGGAGAGTATTTACTCCACATAATGTGATTTAAAAGTGACTGAGAGGACACTGCTGCCTTTAAGATAACAGGAAGCTTTAATTATCCCCGTATCAAAATTGGGTTAAATGGGTTAGTTAAGCTGCTGTGATGTGACTTTTATTTGCAAAGTGAAACAAATGAGAGTCGTTCATTTCTTTTTCACGTTGTCCTTTTTATTTTTCTTGCACAGATTCATGTACAAGCTACACCAAACGACACGGCAACAGAGCCAATATTTATTCAGCTCAGTTCATTTCAGTCAAATTCATAAAAAGAAACCTGGGGAGATTGCCATAGGCAGTGAGCTGTCACACTCTCTCTACTCTAGGGCAGATTTTGTAGGCAGAGGCAAGCAAAGAGAAAATGTCTTCCTAACAAGATTTATAATTTTACGCCAAGGGTTCAAGCTTTGGCTCGTTTCCCTGAGCTGGATTGGTCAGCATTTCGAATTTTAATTCATTCATGGAAACACTGCCCTGTGTTCTTCCTTACGGCGAGTGTGTGTCAGAGGAGATGGGTCCAATCGGAACATAATGCGAGAATTAGCTGTGGAAAAGCCTCCGCTGATGGAGAAAAACACTGGCTTGTTTCAAACGAAAGTGAAAAGGACAGTAAGGGGAAGGACAGGGGTTTTAGTGGTTTTACAGTTCAGTGGTGGGTGTTTGAAAGCGCGGCCTTTCAGCAACTTGGGTGGCACGGTTGTTCCTAGCATCTCTGTTAATGTATTGTCATTGGCTCTATGCACTTGTCAGCATCATTGCTCACTTTCTCAGGACAAAATGTTGATTTTGCTTTATATAAGGCATGCCCAGGCAGCAGCTCTTTGATTCGTGAAATCGCCATGGCCTCGTTTTGTGAGAGCTTGTGTCACTGCAGACGTCCAAATTCCTCTGACATGTTTATTGTTGTCTTTTATTTTGCCGAGGTCATTCTGCGTGGCTCTAGCACCGCCACTCGCTTTTGCTGCTCCTTCATGAGAAATCTTGTGTGTCGTGTAAACAGAGGACCAGAAAATAACAAGCACAAGAAAAGGGAAAATTTCCACCCCGGTGTCGTTCTCCTTTTTTTTTCTCCCCTCCTTCGCCCCCTTCAGTGTACCCACTACTTGTTGTCCTTTATTTGTAGCCTAAGTGCCTTGGCATTAAATCTTATTATTTTTTGGTAAATAAACCAGTTTCTGGTAGGAATTACACACAACTTGGTGTGAGGTCCTTTTCAGAAAGGGGCCTGGATCCTTTTATCTAAAATGTTTTCTATTTCTGCTTTTGTAAGACACTTTTGAGTGCTTTGAAAGAGAGAAACCAGGTTTTTCTTGCGTTTCTGGGGGTGAGGTTGGGGATTTTTCTCAGCATTGTGGTGAGATTTATTCTAAGAGGCTGCATTTTTTCCTGATTTCCCTCTTTGTTCTCTGTAAGTAGTTCCAGGTCCCCCCTCTCTCTCTCTATCTCTCTCTCTCTCTCTCTCTCTCACACACACACAGACACACACACACACACACACACACTCATCTGTATGTGCGTAAATGTGCACAAAGCTCTGATTTTGCACATGGGCGTACGTGTGTGCATGCGGGGCACATGTGTGAATGTATGCGCGCGAGGGTGAGGCGGGGACTCGATGTGACACCTGCTGTTGGGATGAATAGGGTCAGTGGCAGGGCCCTTCAGCAGGCAGCAGCTGCTTGTTCTCACTACAAACCCGACTCCCCGTGAGCATCAAAGCCTCTGGGACTACAACCGAGGGCCCTGACACAACACATAGTGCCCTCTACCACCATCTCCTATCATTACAGTTATTATCCTCAAGTATTGCAATCCCCCCTCCCAGGGTCACGATCTTAATCATTCGGAAGGAAACTTGAAATTGACCTGAGAAGAACATCAAAAACAAACTTCAATTTCCATTCTTGTGCTCTCTGAAAGCAGGAAGAGGTTTCCAGACAGCTGCTGACAGACAAGGATTCCTGGTATTTGGTTGGTCTGACCTGTCTGTGCTCTCTTGCTGTGTGGTAGTCTGCCCTGCGTGTGACTTAGTAGGTCTGAAAAACGTTCCCTGTGGCATAACAGAACAGGGAGAGGGGCAGAAGATAAACAGTGAGGTATGAAAACATCAGTCTGTGCTTTAGCTGCTTCCATCACATTTAGACCATCTGTTTAGACAGATTTTTTAATTAGAAATTAACAAAAAATAGCATCGTTGTAACCCATAATCACATGGTAGACTTACAAAGTATACATCCTTTCGCAGCGTTTTGTTTCACCAGCATTCTTCAGAGTTCAGAGTGAAGGTAGGACAGATCCAGCATCTTCCCCTATCTATCCACCAGAGGTCAGCCTTTTATTAACAAATTCTGAAGCCTCACAAAACAGCTTTTTTCTTGAGAAAATTTACATTAAAGGGGGGAAAAATAATAAATTACTAATGATGAATATATGAATTCTTTTGCAGCGCTACGTTGGAAAAAGCAGATCCAAAAAGTAAAAACAGGGGTGGTTTCTGTGGTTCTGAGACGAGTCATGGCAGCAAACCCCCCTGCTGTTCATTTGGGCTCAAGCACGCTATTAAAGTATACACAGTGTGCTCCCGTTGCACTGAACTTGTTAAATGAAGGGTCTGTCCACTCGACACTAAACAGGCGACCAATGGTGCTGTGAATATTTCACGTTTTTGCCTGACTAGGAATAATAATAATAATAATAAAAAACAGAAAATGCAACAAGGTTCCCAGCTGAGCTGAAAATTCTTAACAAAACAGACAACGTGGCTGAAAGTGTCCCTGCCTATTTTTACAGTTATGTTTTTATTTATTTATTTTGCTTATTAAATTACTCCTTAATGTTGCATGCCCCTTTTATTTGCCCGAAGTAGTTTGCAGGAAGTAGGGCTAAGATGCAGGTGGCAGGAGTCTGGTCCTTTTGCAGAGTTTGTAGTTGAAGTACATGAGAGCCTTGGACTGTGGGGCTCTCCTGGGCTGGCAGGTGCGTCCATTGCCAAAGTATCCCTCCATACAGTGACAGGTGTAGGAACCATCGGTGTTGAAGCACTGAGCATGGCGGCTGCACTGGTGAGACCCGGTTAAACATTCGTCCTTATCTTTGGAAAAGAACAGAAGGAAATAACAGCTTCTTCTATGGGCAATTGATGATTTTACAGCATGCAGGTAACTTGCTTTATAGTTCTTATACTGATCAGCAGGTAGAGAGGAAAGGGTTTTGGGATTGGCTGCTTGAAACCTGCACAAAAGATGATTTTGCAGTGTTCATCACACAGATGAAAACAAAAACAGCTTGTGGGTGAGCCCACAGCTGAGTGGGTGAGCTATGAGTGCTCATCAAATAAACATGGTCTCTGGATTCTCTGCTGCCAAAGCACATCTTCACATGATCTCGCTCTCTCTGCCAATTAACACAGATGAGGAGAACATGTGGGGATGTGCTGTGATCCATTTAGTCATTTACGGGGCTGACATGGAACGAATTTGAATAAGTTCTTAAAAAATTATTATCACTCCTGGTTTCGCTTTGGTGGGAAATGTTATATCTCCATTGCTTTCTCACCATATTTCAGATTTTCTCAATATGCAAACATACCCAACCATTCAAGTACAAAAAGGCACCATAATTCTATGAATAAAAAAAAACAAAACACATCTGCTCAACAACATTGGGGATGTATGGAGTATTAACATGCTCCAAACACATGCCTAGTTAGTGTATTTACAAAAATATAAGGGTTCGTGTTTTTACCTCGACAGTTCACTGAGCCCTCCAGCGTCCCCATCACAAAACCGTCTTTGCACACACATACGAAGCTGCCAAAAGTGTTCTTGCATGTCCGCCAAGGAGGACACACATCCCACCGACACTCATTTGTATCTGGAACACAACACAAATAAATGTTTGATTCATTTTATTGCACCACATTGACATTTTTGGTCTTTTGGGTGACACAAAAGTTCAGCAGCCATCATTTCAGAGGACCTTACACTGACTTACATTCATTTTCTGGAGATGTGCTCTAATTTAAACAACTTCTTGCTTAATTATAACTCTTATCCTAATCTTATCCTAACCCTAAAACATCCATTCACCTTAAAGTTTAATGATTTTTTTATGAGGTCTTACTTTTTTCCACGAGGAAGACATGACCCCATAATGTAACTGTGTGAACAGAGTCCCCACATCATAAGTAATAGCTGGGCCACACACACACACACACACACACACACACACACACACACACACACACAGCCTAGCCTTTCCAGGACAAGGTTCTTTCTTGTTTTTGCTCAAAACAGCAATTACCTTCTAAAAGACATAAATGAGTACCTTGACCTCACTTCTTTGCTTTGAAAAGTACACTGTTAAAAGACAAGGAATGACCCAAACACATAAATATTCAGGTGTGCATGTGTTTTGGCACGGTGGGGCAGTGGTCACTTCATAGCAAGAAGGTTCCCAAACCTGGCTGAGGGCCTTTCTGTGTGCAGTTTTCATGGGTGGGTTTTCTCCAGTACTCTGGCCATGAGAGGTAGATAATGTGTTTAAAGTGTATAGAATACAGCACTGTATGAATGTATCGTTAAATGTGGTTTGTTGTCAGTTGCAAGTCAGTGTCATTCCTTTTTAGACTCTGCATTACTAATATTGACACACAAATAAATGATTTACAATATTATCTCCAGTCAGTTTTGACTTTAGACAGAAATGCAAAGTTAATTTGAGACACCAGGATTTGCCAAGATACTACACACTCAGGACTAGTGTTGTGGCATGAAAAAGAGTGCTCATATTTTAAGTGAATGGTGAACTGAACAGGTGAATCAGCAGGTGTTGTGAATTGCATGCGCCACATGTGATGCACCATAAACAACAATACAACTAGTCAGCATGGCTAGTTGCGGTACTGCTGAAACCTGTCCATGTTAACATTTTATGATGGAATGGGCACAGATTATGACAGAAATAATATCACATTTTAATTGTAATTGTGCACGCCGAGTCTGAAAAAACAAGTCACGTTGCCAGAAACATCAGTATATATTTAAAACATCACACTGGATTATCCGGTGATACCTGCAAATAATTGATGAAAACAGTTCAGTAATGGACTATTAAAATACATTTTAACATGGGAGTCTATGGGGATTGGCTCACTTTTGGAGCCAGCCTCAAGTGGCCACTAAAGGAACTGCAGTTTTTGCCACTTACGAGCTGACTTTATTCATCCTCTTAGTTGGGGGCTGTATAGATGTGTAGGAAAAGATCCTATTGAAAAAAAGAGCCTTTCACTTAAAAAAAAATGTAAGGAATGATGACCTACTAGTTTATTTTCTTAAAGCGTGAACCTAATTCAAAATCATAAACTTTGAATGATGAAACACCTGCAGATTTTAGTTGCATTTTATTGTCATTTATTATTTGTCCCACTGTAATTTAAATAGAGTTGTGCTTTGGTGAGGAAAAAGCAGTGACTTCCCTCTACCTTGGATGTTGAATAGTTCCCACAGAGCTCCCAGAGTGTGTGAATGCTCCTTAACAGCTGTGAGCGAGGCTCGCTTCATTACAGGACAGAAGTTGTCTGCTGCTGAGTTATCAAGAGGGACTTCAGTCATAAAGTGGTTTGACACTGAGGAGAGAGCCCAGTCTATGTTTTTCTTCACTTTAGGTGATTAAAGGCTTTTTTTTTTTTACCACTGGGTGGGCAGATCAGCAGATCTTTGGTAACTGCAGGTAGTTGATATAATATGCATGCTTTTAATCTACCTTTACAAAACACACAATTTACTGAGTGTGTAGGCTTTGTTTTAGATTCATTTGTGAGATAGAGTTCTAATTAAGTATTTCTTCAGAGCTGATAGTAAGTTATTGATTATGAATCATCTGTAAAAGTTTAATATTCACTCTACGTTTACCTCTGTTCTTGAAAAGCTCTTTAGCTACTAAATACTCCTTAATGTTTGCTAGACAGACATCACTTGGAAAATAAAACCCCCCTCTCTCCCATATATGAGAATAATGTAACAATGAAATAACAGCAATGCCAATGGCAATTTTATTTATATAGCACATTAAATTACACATAAACTCAATGTGCTCAACATATATGATAAAAACATTAAAACCTATGTAGGTTTGTATGCCTAAAGGTAATAAAAACAATAAAACAAAGAAATAAAATACAAGTTAACATTACGCGCACACACACACACACACACACACACACAGTAACTAAATGTACGCCTGTGAGAATAAAAAGGTTTTGAGTCTGCTTTTGAGTGTAGGCACAGTTGTAATTAACCTCAGGTCAGCAGGCAGCCTGTTTCAAAGAACAGGACCACAGTAACTTCTGCACCTGATCACCTGAGAACTCTGTGGGCCAAACCATTGAGTGCTTTATGAACTAATAGAAGGATTTTAAAGGCAATTTTGTGTTGAACTGGGAGCCAATGAAGTGACTTCAGTACTGGGGTAATATGTCGAAATTTCTATGTACATGTAAAGACTCTAGCTGCTGCATTCTGAACAAGTTGAAGTCATCTTACTGATAATTTGGATAATCCTGCAAAACCTGCTTAACATGAATGCATGGATCAATTTCTCAGAATCAGTTTTAGATAATAATTTTCTAACTTTTGATATATTTCTAAGTGATAGAAAGCAGTCCTGGTGACCTTATTAATATGATTATTAAAACTGAGATCTTGGTCCAAAATAATGCCAAGTTTCCTGACTTACTGTGTGTCAGAGAAAGGGATGATAAACATGAACAAATGTTCTGACTTTTTGGACCAACAACAAATATTTCTCTTATCTCTGTTCAGTTCTAAAAGGTTTCAAGACATCCAGTTGTTAATGTCATCTATGCAGCTCATTAATTTGTGAACAGTGATTAGATCATCAGAGGAAAAAGATTAAGTGCAATTGTATATCATCTGCATAAGAATGATGTGATATATGATTCTTTATGACAGCTGATACCAAATAAGAGCATGTAAAGGACCCCTGATTGAATTTTTATTTCTGCAGATCTAAAACTAATTACTGAAATATAAAAACTTCTACCCTTTAGGTATGATGAGAGCCAATCAAGCACCTTTGAATTAAAATCTCATGATCAACAGTGTCAAAGGCAGCAGTGAAATTGAATAGAACAAAGACTGAAACTTTCTGTGAGTCGCTGTTGATCTTCAGGTCATTGCCGACTTTACTAAGAGCTGTTTTTGTGCTATGATTGGTACTTGTCAAACATATGTATTCATCCAGTTATTTATAAAAAAAATTAAAATATTTTGCTGAAGAAAGAAAGATTAGAAATAGGTCTATAATTATTAATGAATTTAAGCTATTTTTCTTGAGTAGTGGTGTGATTACAGCACATTTGAGAGAAACAGGGAAAATGTCAGCCTGTAAAGAGCTGTTGGTAATATTTACTACATGATTTATTAAAAAAAATGAAATACAGATCTGAACAGTTTGGTAGGGATGGGATCAAGTAAAACAGAAGTTCAGTCTGATTATCGGGTAATGAAAACAATGTGAAAAGTTAGCGTCTAAATACAGTGACATACTGCGGGTGTTTCTAAGGAGCCGCTACCTTCACAGGTCTTGTTGTCAGCAGCCAGGTGGAGGCCGGGGGGACACAGACAGCACACCGCTCCCCCTCTCTCCATCTGGCAACCAAACTGGCAGCGCAGGGAGGAACATGCGGGCTCTCCTGGAAGGCAGACAGGGAAACACTGGCTGAGGATCGGTCAGAGGGTCACACACACTGTCATGCCACCACACAGTACACGAGTACAGACTCTGCAAAACTCAGACCAGCAATGAAACTGTGAACAGAAATGATAACTGAACGCTCCTTAAAAACAAAAATCTTACATGAATCACTAATTTATGCTCTTTGCTCTTGACCCTGTCATCGCCAAGGTTTGTTATGATATCACTTTCCATAATATAAACTGTAAATTTCAGTCATAAACATTTATGCGAGCCTAAAAGGATGTGTAAACTGAGTCCTCAGACACTTTAACCGCCTATTATGGTATAAAGATGGTAGAAGGCTTTTTGTAGAAAACTGATTGCAGGGAAATATCATCTGCCCAGCACCCAGGCTTTTCTTCATGTGGATTTTAAATGTTCCCCTCCAAAGGAAATTACTCACTGGTGCAGGTGTATCCATCTACACTGAGCATGTATCCAGGTTCACAGTAACAGCGATAGCTACCGTGCGTATTCATGCAGCGGTGGGAACACGGCCTCTCCGGCAAACCGCACTCATTCACATCTGGAGTCAATATGAAACATTATTCAAGCGGTAGATAGAAATCCTTGTGGTAAATGATGCAGAATGACGCAGGTAATGGTTAAGAAATTAAAAACACAAGACACACAATGATTTTGTGACTGATACTCCACCTTCATTGCACTGCGGTCCTTTATATCCTGTGGAGCATGAACAATTGTCTGGTCCCACACATTTTCCATATATGCAGGACCTCTTGCACACCGCTGTGGACAACAAGAGACACACTGTAACTTCTGTACATTGGTACAAGCCACGTAAAGCAGCAATTTTTTTGTACATAGGATAATGGAGAAAAACTTCATGGCGGCCATGTTAGCAAGCAAAATATTTATATAACAGACTAGTTTACATTGCATTAATGATTAAACCTGATTATGGGAATGGGTGCTAAAACACGTGTTTAAACAGGTGTCTACAGCTGCAAACCTTCAGCTGAGCTGGATATAGTCACTGAATTAACCTTTGTCTCATGGCAGTGTCTTCTGCAGCATTTTTGATGCAATTACCTGACGTATAGTATGATTCACTGTGTGGTTAATTGCACTAACAGACAGAATTTCACTATTTCTTCTTAAACTATCATTATTTATTTATAAGTTAGTGCAGTTAATGAAGTTAGCTCTTACATATTCTCATTCAAATATTGTCTCTTTTGGCTTCAAAACAGTAGTCCCGAAACCAAAGGGTAATGTCACAGTGGCTACATTCACCTTTTATGTAGTAACTATAGTTTTACTTTAAAATCTGGCTATTTTTTGTATTGAATTTTAGTATGTTCATCTAAAGTCCATGCGTTTTTGGACAATGGGATTTTTGAAAAGAATTTTTTCTCTGTTCACCACCATAGTGGATTTTAAATCAAACAATCAAGATATGATTGAAGTGCAGACTTTCAAATCAACAAATCAACAATCTGGCCTACTCTTAAAAAGAATGAACACACTGATCAGCTCAGCAACACCAGAAAGCCCTGAAAGACCACAGAAGACAACTGAAGTACATGATGACAGAATTATTTCCATGGATGACCTCTAATTTCCTGCTTCTAAATTCAGATAAAACTGAGGTTATTGTACTCTTAGAATCTTAGAGACATGGTGTCTAACCAGATATTTACTCTGGATGGCATTGCCTTGGCCTCCAGTAACACTGTGAGGAATCTTGGAGTCATTTTTGACCAGGATATGTCCTTCAATGAGCATATTAAACAAATATGTAGGACTGCTTTCTTGCATTTGCGCAATATCTCTAAAATTAGAAACATCCTGTCTCAGAGTGATGCTGAAAAACTAGTTCATGCATTTATTACTTCTAGGCTGGACTACTGTAATTCATTATCATCAGGCTGTGCCAAAAACTCCCTGAAAAGCCTTCAGTTGATCCAAAATGCTGCAGCGAGAGTACTGACAGGGACTAGAAAGAGAGAGCATATTTCTCCCATATTAGCTTCTCTTCATTGGCTCCCTGTTAAAACCAGAATTGAATTTAAAATCCTTCTCCTCACTTAGAAGGTCTTGAATAATCAGGCCCCATCCTATCTTA
>VUQS01071354.1:0-28198 GCA_015108495.1 Heterochromis multidens
AGGTCTTCAGCCTTGTCCCTTACACACAGCGATATCTCCAGTTTCTCTGAATCTTTTGATGATCTTATGCACTGTAGATGATGAGAGTTGCAAAGCCTTTGCAATTTGACAATGAGGAACATTGTTTTTGTAGTATTCCACAATCTTTTTACGCACTCTTTCACAGATTGGAGAGCCTTTGCCCATCTTTACTTCTGAGAGACTCTGCCTCTCTATGACATCCCTTTTATAGCTAATCATGTTACAGACCTGATATCAATTAACTTAATTAGTTGCTAGATGTTCTCCCAGCTCAATCTTTATTGACTTTCTTGCTTTTTCAGCCATTTGTTGCCCCCGTGCCAATTTTTTTAGGACCTGTAGCAGTCATCAAATTTGAAATGAGCTCATTTAGTGGATGAAGGTGTACAATTTCCCAGTTTCAACATTTGTTATGTTATCTATGTTCTGTTGTGAATAAAATATTGGCTCATGTGTGGCACTCCAAACTGTATGTAGTTATTTTATTCTCTGAGCTGTCCACAGCCATTCATTACATTCAGTTTTCACCTTCACCTGGACTCACAGATTGTTAGAACTAGTTAGATTTCATTTGTCAGAGGTTAAGGTAACCAATACCACAACAAAGGTTGTTACAGGTAATTCAAACTAAGCTAAAAAGTAAAACTAAAGATGTATAGATGAAACACCCAATACAAAAAATAAATATTCAAACATACTTAGCAACAAAAAAAAGTAAATATTTATTTTTCCTCTCAGTATATTTGCCTTGCCCTCAGGGCTCAGCAAAAGCAGAAAAGCAAAATGTAAAGCTGAAAGTTGGGACACCTGTCACATTGAGATTACATCACAGTTATAAAGAGATCATTAAAAAAATGTTGAACTAGCAAGTAAACCAGAATCAAAAATTTGCTATTGTTGATGCTTCGTACCCCTGAGATTAACTGAAACTAAAGCTATAAAATAAAACTAGTTGTGAAAAGATATATTTTACAGAAATAAAAGTTAAAACTAGACATTAAAAAATGAAATCTAACTGAAACAATATTGTGTACTCACAAAATTAACAATAAAATAAAATAAAACAATATTATTCAGGGCATGTCTTTTGTCTTTGAAGTTGAGTCAAATTTGTTAACACAACCAGTCTTAGGAGGCATTAATTAAATATGGTTATGTCTAAATTGCTGTGAGTGTTTGTATTATTCTAATGTTCTGAACTTATTAACTCTTGTCCCAATAAATATCCCCAATTACATGATAAATAAAAGTTATCACACCCCCAAACAAACTGAAACTAAACTAAATGAGGAAAAAAAAACCACATGAAAAATACAAACTATAGTAACTAAAATATATGTGAAGCTAAAGCTCTACTCCAGAAGGTTTCAGTACAATTTCCTCTCTTACTGTACACCTGATCAGTCTTTGACACTAGTGTACAAAAGTCAAGTAAAACTGCAACGATGACAATTTTATTTATGGTGTTACCGCATGTGAGCATGAGGTGCATCAGATGCCTCGGAGCACTCTTTGCGACTAAAAGGGCGTTGAAACTTTTCATTGGACGAGCTTTTTGCTGAAGTAACAGGAAAAACAAATACACGCCTCAGAAGAGTATATATTTGAAGTCAGTTAGTCACAATACACCAAACACCTGCTGGAGGCTTCCACAACTTCTACATTATTTCTACTCAGCAACTGCCACAGACTAAAGGTGAGTGCAGTTCCTTCATTTCTCCCACAAAATCAGGTGTTTAACGTTTAAAGAGCATTTAGGTGTATTTTTGTACAATTTTTAAGCTTTTGGTTTTCTTTTTAGAAAATGAAGATCCAAGTCTTGTTCCTGGCTTTTGCTCTTGTGGCTGTGATCAGTGCAGCACCAATAGAGAACAAGGCTGCAGATGCCGAAGGTAAGTAATTGATTTATTATGTTGCATATATATGTGTCATTTCTTTTAAAGTAGAAAATTATCAAGGTGTTAGTCTAAACTGACAGCCGTTTGAGTACCTGTCCTTTATTAACAGATGTGACTCATTGTCTTAACTCCCACACCTTCTGATTCATTTGCAGCTGAGCTAAACAGCAGTGCTGCTGCTGAAGAGTACCAGACTGAAGACATCGAGATAGATCCTACACAATATGAGGAGCTCATACAGAATCTGCAAAGTTATGGGGAGCTTCTGGAGAAAGGTTTTGGAGATGGGGATTCCCTGGGCATAACCTTTGAATATGAAGACCTCCTAGGCACTGAGCTGGGAAATGATACACTTCTGGCTACAGGCCTTGGAGTTGAGGTGTCTGTCGGTGCAGTCCTTGGAGGTGAGGTGGCCCTGGACAAAGCTGTTGCAGATGAGGAGTCCCTGGGTGAAGATTTTGGAGATGTGGAGTCCCTGAGCACAACCTTTGAATATGAAGACCTCCTAGGCACTGAGCTGGGAAATGATACACTTCTGGCTACAGGCCTTAGAGTTGAGGTGTCTGTCGGTGTAATCCTTGGAGATGAGGAGTCCCTGGGTGACGGTTTTGGAGATGTGGAGTCCCTGGGTACAGCCTTTGGATATGAAGAGCTCCTAGGCACTGAGCTGGGAAATGATACACTTCTGGCTGTAGGTTTGGAAGTTGAGGAGCCCCTGAATAATGCCTTTGAAGACGATGTGCTCAAGGGGGAACTCTTGGATGTCACTGAAGAAGATGAGCAGCTCATGGAGATCACTTTGAAAAACCTCAACCTCGAAGATGTGTTTACAGCAGCAGGTTCTGAAGGTGAAATGAGCCATGATGCTGAATAAGCTGAGAAGAATGAATGATCCCTCACAACACACTGCCTGTATGTCACAGTATACTTCTCATACTTTTCAAATTAATTGTTTCTGTCATAAAAGGAAAAGATCATAATGCAAAATATAATTTAATCTCAAGAGAACATAATCTACGGATCACCAAGTGAGGAAAGTGATATTCTGTCATAATTTTGTGGATTATATGTTAACATGTATGTTTATCTGCTCTTTCTGTGCAGCTCTCCAGGCTCCTGGGTATCATTATGATCACAATGCTTATAAGGCCTATGAAGTGCATGAACTGAGGCACTGTCTTAAAAATATGGGAAAGTTAAAACTTTTTTGGGAACATGAAATAAAATATTGATCTCAGTTTCAGTATTAGCATTCTGTGTGTTTTTTTCTTTTTGTGTGTGTGTGTGTGTGTGTGTGTGTGTGTGTGTGTGTGTGTGTGTGTGTGTGTGTATCTGAATCATTTTCTAATATGTTCCAAAAACCTGCAAAGTTTTAGCAAAGTTCTATTTTCATTGAGATTTTATTTGTAAAAGATTAAATTTGATCAAAGAGAATTTTTTTTACAATCCCATAAAAGCTACATGACTGTTTCCTCTATGGTCTCTTCAGCCTACACATGTGGATGTTTAAAATGTTCATGTTTGAATTTCTAACATTTAAACTAATTTCTTCATTCTGTCTTTAGAGCTTTTAAGTGATAATTTCCTGAACCACACAGTGTGCAAACATACTAAGTCAACCCTTGCGGGGTGGTTTTATTTAAATCTGTCATCTTTGGAGGGAAAAAAAAAATCTTGAAATAAGATTCAGTATTGGTGACGTGAATGCAGGTTTGGGTAAAATAAATGTACATATTGTAAAGGGCAAGAAACTACATATGCTAGTCAATTTTTAGATTTTGGTCTATTTATAGAATTGTTTTAAATAAGCACTTTTTAAAATCAGGCTAATATGATCAGGTTTAGTAAGTAAGTAAGTGAAAAAGGGTATTTGCCAAGAAAAAAAAAACAAGTTTTGAAAGAGGCTCATTGTGGGATTTAGTGAGGTTTGAAACAAAAGTATTTGATTATCGTATACCACCCACTGAGAGCTTTTACTTGATTATCATTTTCTCATTTTTGACAGAGGGAGCATTTAAAAGCTTTTCATCTGAAGCCTTAGAAGAAGAAATAATGTACATGTTTAGGTGTTTGTTGTACTTTACAATATTTTGTGTATTATGGAAATTTAATGAGATATTATCAATTAATAAATAATCAATAAATTATCAATAAATAAATAAAGTATGGAATAAATATCTTATCTTATCATACTCTGAGCCAGAAATCTCTGCTGCAGTGAAAAGTTATTTTCTAAAAGTTTTTACAGTTTTGTTTGTTTATATGCCATTCAGAGCCTCATTTGTGAAACATTTTATTCTAAAAACATAGTGAAAATTGACTCTTTTGGTTGCTGTCAGTATTTTCTGTTTTATGGAGTCATAAAATAAATATTCAAAATTCCCCTGTAGAAACTTTTGACTCTGAGCTGTCAAATAATTTAAACAAGAATTTTGAGCTGACTTTACTCAGTATTCAGGTTCTGTTCTGAAGAAGTATGGCAAATTAGTGCAACTTTACGTAGATAATGTTGCATTTGTGTATTTGATCATAAAAATTTCAAAAACTTCAGATACAAAAGAATAATGATCTTATGTAAGTAATCACCTGGAGGAGCTTCATGGTGATATCTAGTATTCATCTGTAGTGTCATTATGCAGAGCTGTACTTTCCTTCTTTCTTTGTCAAATACATTACCAGCCTGCTCATCTATGCTCAGTGTAAAACACAGAGCACATGACTGAATTATAAACCTCCATGCTTCAGATTTCAGATTCATCCTGCCTTCTGGTATGCTAAATAAGTCCCATGGTCGGGCAAGGTGAGGAAACTTTTGTGGCAAAGTCAAAGCAATGCCCAAGTATAAAAGAGGGATGAAGGAGAGAAAATCCAGGATTTTGCTTGCTTGCCCCCCGTCAAAGAATATCAAACAGCTGGTTCAATGATTCAGTCAGCTTTTCCCGGAGCAGATAAAAGACAAGTTGAAAGGCCTATGTTGAGAGAACAAGCCAGTGAGTGAGTAAGAGACAGAGTGAGGAAGAAAGTGGAGGCTGCTTGACAACAAGGAGTGAGAGTGATTCAGCGTATACTCGGTGTCCCTTCATGCCTAAAGCTCAATCACTCCATCCAGTAAAAGCCTGTCAGGGTGAAGCTGCCTCAGCAGGACGTTTAAGTTGCCTGTGATTGTGTGCTGTGGTGCAGTACGAGGGGATTTGCCTCCATTGTGCCCTGCAGTGCGTGGTGATACCTCAGGGCTGAGAGTCCTGCCAGGTGACTGCGGGCACTCCATGAGCCAACGTAGCTCCTCGGTTTTCCTCTTTTTGTATCTTTTTACAGTATTTCAGCCCATCTGCATTTATAGATGAGGGAGGTATGGAGTGCTGCATCACTGCGACACAGCTGGCAGTCCTTCTTTACTTAGGGCTCCTCCTGCTGGTGCAGATACGGGTCCTACAGGGATTTTTTTTCAAACAGTAATCCTTGTTGTAAATACATAAAATGTGTAATGTAGGAGGAGATGAGGTCAGCTAAAATAGCAAGACCTTATAACATCACTTTTGGGGCGTCTCTCTCTCCAACACACACACACACACACAGGTTTGACAGCAACAAGGCTGCATACCAGGTCATTCCTTACTTAACCTTTTATCATTCCCCTACTGAAGGGAAGATCTTCGACAAAGTCTAGACAACATCTAATGCATTTTACAGGGATATGTTTGTGTGATCCCCCAGCTTGGGTCCTCTACCAGAGGCCTGGGAGTTTGAGGGTTCTGCACAGTATCATAGATGTCCCTAGGACTGCATTCCTCTGGACAGAGACCTCTATGATGTCTATAGTCTGCTGGAGCCACTCTCCACTCTCACAGCTCCTAATGTTCCTATTACCACTGGGACCACTTTGGACTTTACCTTCCACATCTGCTCCAGTTCCTAGAAAGTTGATTCTGCTCTTCTAGACGTAGCATTTTCAGTGGGAGAAACGTTTCGTCACTCAACCAAGTGACTTCTTCGAATAAAAATACTGAAGTGAGGGTCTGAGGACCCAAAGACTGAAGTGACAAAACATTTCTCTGACTAGAAACACTTCATCCAGATGAACAGAATCAACTTTCTGGGATTTATTTACCTAGATGATTGAACATTCATCAAAACATCTGCTCCAGTTCCTTCAGCCCCTAGTACTTCTCTATTTTCTCATGCTCCTTCTTCCTGATGTTTCTGTCCGCTGAGATTGCCACATCAATCACAGTTGCTTCTGCTCTTTGTCAACCACCACTATGTCTGGTTGGTTGGCCAGCAGCTGCTTGTCTGTCTAGAAGTTGCAGTCCCACAGGACCTTAGCCCTGTTGTTCTCAACCAGGTACTTCTAGTTCATACGTGGCACAGATGTTCCTGTACACTATCCCAGCCACTTGGTTATGCCTCTCAGTTTACGCTTGTATGCACAGTATACACTGCTGCTATGTGCTCGACTGTCTCTGGGGCATCTTTGCACAGTCTGTAACTTGGGTTGTCTGTGGTAGCTGTGTGGTTCTGGTGCTTGGGGCCTGTTCTTGTTCTCCCATGATCTAGCCACTGGTAGGATTTTTTCTGTCTGTTAATTGTGCATCCCATGGCAAGGCTTGGTCTTCCACAATACTTCCTCGTTGTTGGCTTGGGACCTAAAGGTAAATTGTAGTGTCTTTTTCATCTTTGGTGTTTTTTGGGTTCTTCCTCTTTGTGTTGAACTCTGCTGTCATTTCCTTTCCTGTTCAAGCCAACATTTCAACCAAGCAACACCCTAGCAAGAAGCAGCATTCTAGCTAGCCATTGGGCTATTTGGAGGACTGCATGCAGGTGCATATATATATATATATATATGAATTAAACAAATTTAATTATATATATAATATCATATGCAGGCCCTGTGACAGACTGGCGACCTGTCCAGGGTGTACCCTGCCTCTCGCCCTATGACAGCTGGGATAAGCTCCAGCCCCCCCCCCCCGCGACCCTGATTTGGATAAGTGGAAGAGAATGGATGGTTGGATGGATACCCCCTTATAAATAAGTGGTAAATTGAATTTTTACTGTTAACAAACAACTATATTTATTATTAATAATGTTAACTAATCATCACTAGTATTGCATTTTTTTGTTCATACATGTCAGTAGTTACTGCCGACCAGTCCAGAGTGTACATAATTTCCTCAGGGATTAATAAAGTATTCTGATTCTGATTCTTATTCTGATACCCACCTCTCATCCTACTAAAGCTGTGATAGGCTCCAGCCATGTCCCCAAGCTGGATAATGGATGGATGTTTAACAGTCTTTAATGAAGATTTCACGTAAGTGCAACAGAAGTTTAAGTTCAAGTTTTACAGACACCAAGACTTTACTTGGTAAAGGTAAATGCCTTTTAAACTAGGATTCAGGTAAGTATTTCCATTTTTCCAACACAGGTTCAAGCTTCCAGTTTTCCACAAGCTCCAGGACAGCAGAGTCTCCAACGGAGACAATGCCAGATTGGTTCAGGCAGGTTACAGAGAAGTTTCACAGGCTCACCCACAGGATTTCTGCAAGGAGAGAGGAGACAAGCAGGTAAGTAGAAGGCACAAAAACAACAGGAAAGCAGGTAAGTGCAGAAAAGTACATTTTATGCTACCGCAAGAGTAGAACAACAACCTGGCAAGAAGTGAAGATGAGAGCTGGGTGTTGCCATTGACTGGAGATGAGAAACAGATGTCCCTGCCTGGGTCCTCCCTGGACCATGCCCACTCCTGTAAGAGTGGTTAGTGCCACCCACAGACACATCCACTCAGACAGAGTGGAGAAAGACAGAGCAAAGACCACCTGGAGGATGAGGGGACCATGACATTTATGCCATCCCATCTAACTACTTATGTGCCCTCTTAAAAATATTCCAAACATCAATTCCAACTTTAGAAAAGCCATCCAAATAATTATATTATATGCACTAAACTGTATTTAAAATAAACTGAATTGTCAACTTTATATTAATGAGCCAGATACAAAACAACTATTAACGAGTTAGCAGCTATTATTAATTAACATTTTATTGTTTGTTAACAGTAAAAGAAAAAAATAACAAAAGTTTAATTGACTGTCAATTTACCATTTATTACAGATTAGTATTATATGACTACCTGCTTTACGGGGTCTGGTAAGACACCAGTTGGTCCCTGTACAAACACAGCAGAGGGTGGCTTGCATTGCTCACAATAATTTAGGCTCATTCCCAGTGGGCATTGATTTACCCTCCTACCTTTACCTATGGCTATCAGCTTCATAGTGACCAAATGTTTGCAGATACAGGCAATGAAAGAAATGATGGGTGTCTTGACCCTTAGGTCAGAATTACTCTCCCTTGAACACGAAAAGCTGCAGACATCACTGAAACATAATTTTTCTTCTTAAATTATTTTCTATACTGCCTGGAGTCCTCTTACACAGTTAGTGTCCTTGTAGTGTAGTGACCCAAGCAGACCCGTGCGTACTCTTGGATGCAGAAATGATAACTCAGGTCAGTTATTCAGGAAGGGCTCAGACTAGAGTTACTGCTCTTCCACATTGAAAGGGACTTAGTTAACCCTGGTGGTTCATGCATCTGTCAAATCTGCCTCCTGAATGTATCCTAAGTAAGGTGTTTCAGGTTTGTCCAACCAGACCACTGGGTAGAGCTGCAACATGCTGGAAAGTTTATGCCTCTCTGGTGATTTGGAGATCCCCCTGGAAGAGCTGGAGACGCCAGCGGGGAAATCTGGGCAGCTTTGCTTAGACTGCTACCCCAGCAAAAATTGATGGATGGATGGATGGATGGATGGATGGATGGATGGATGGATGGATGGATGGATGGATGGATGGATGGATGGATGGATGGATGGATGGATGGATGGATGGATGGATGGATGGATGGATATTAATTACTTGATGACAGGCTTCTATGGGTGGCACAGTGGTACAGCACTGTTGCTTCACAGCAAGAAAGTTTCAGGCAAGGGTTGGGTCAAAGTTTTGAACCCCAGCTGAGGCCTTTCTGTGTGGAGTTTGCATGTTCTCTCTGTGTCTGTGGCTGCTTCCTCTCACAATCCAGACATCCATGTCAGATGAATAGTTGATTCTAAATTGACCATAGATATGAGGTAAAGTCCTTAATGTGTATGGGTAAATGTGGCCAGTAGTCTAAAGCACTTTGAGTTGTTAGTAAGGTGAGAAAAATACAATATGAATGCCAGCCCATTCAATATGTGCAACATATCCTTGCTTTTGAATGAATCGAGACCAATTGATTGTTGTTTAGTCTTCCTTTATATTGTGGTACAAATCATGATCTGCCCTGAAAATTGTGCTCTCTTTTCACACCCTGGGCCCTGTTAGCACCTTTTTCATCATCCAAGGTGTGTTTATATGTGCTGTAACAGCACAAGTGCTGTAGCCACTGACCTACAGCAGATTGTTTACAGAGCAGAATGGGAATGATAAGTGATTCTTGTCTTTCACACTGGTCTTGTATATTGCTCAGTGTGGTTTGATATGTGTTATTCTTTGCCTGTGTACTTGAACCACACGGATGATGAGATGTCAGTGGGCAATGGTAAAATAAATTATGATAAGACTATAAAAAATAATTAAAAACTCTATAATTTTTATTTCTGTTGGAGCCATATAGAAGTGATAGCATGTCTGGAACACCAATCTAATAAACACTTCTCTTCAAAACTAACATCTCATCTTGCCTTTGAGCTTTCAGTAAAAAGCACCATTTAAGAATGAAACATGAAGTGGATGTGGCACTCTTCCTTCTCAAAATAAATGAAAACCTCAAAAATCACATCAATGTACATGAAAAGTCTTCAGGGCCTGGCATTGTTCCCCTTAAAAGTGGTAAAAGGCTGAACAGTGAGAACAGGAACCTCCTGGCACAGTTGTGTTATTGTTGCGAAGAATGAAGAGAGTGTGAGCCAGGTATACAGAGTTAGTTCAATAAAAATATGACCAAAATCAGCAAATTGAGCCGGAAAGATTGAGACAAAGCCAATCCCGTGTCTGTCTGGGAGAGTCCTTGAATATTTTTTTTCTGTCAGTGTATATTCTGTGCTTGTAGGAATATTTGCAGATATGCATGCTGAATAACTACAAATGAATAAACTATGGACAGACATAAGGTCAGCAGTAATTTATGTGCATTTCCATAAAAGCCAGACTATGCACAATTAAGTTCATGGCACACTCAACACATGCACAATCCAGCAGTGAAACGAGGAGGAGAAAGGAGGAGTCAGTTCTTAGCCAATATCACTACCCAAATCTCAGGTTTGATGGTTCACCCCAACCCAGTAGTTCCTGGAATCTTTTTCTTTCCATGTGGGAAAGCTTAACTTCACATGAGATTTGAGGCATATTTGTTTTCACCTACTGTCACGTTGACGGCTCACCCATTTGGGATGGATCAAGCACGACGCCAAGATCTGCTGTCACGTCTTCATGCCACTTGTGAGAAGACATTACCAGAGGTAAACACTTAACTGAGAGGAAGCCAGTCAAATATGGAATATTCACATGCATGTTTGGAGAAATATTACAGGGCGCCTGTTTGTGTGGATATCTTGACATCTCCAGTGTTTTTCACGACACAGTGATCCCAGATGTGGCCTTTGAGTCTTCGTCCAGCCCAGCACTCTCACTCTAACCCGTCTTGGAAGCTTGCCACTGTTTTGGTCCTAAGAATCACGGGTTCCCTTTTTAAGGCAACAGGGTGTTTATACGGCCTATGCCAACTGGTTCCGTGATTGCAGGCCACTGGTTTATTTTAATTAGCCATGGAGAGCAGTTCCGATGGATTTTAGTGTGACTCACCCCTTTTTCAAAACATTAGTCTCCACCATGTCCCACTGTTGCCCTTTGAGGTTGGGTTTCGTTTCAGATTAGTAAAAAGGCAGGGCCATCAGCAATGCTGTGCCATGTACTGTGTACTGTGAGTGTGTGGGTGGGAGTGTGTGTACAACTGTGTGTGTGTGTGCTTATATATAACACAAAGACTGCTAGCCTAGTGATGAAATTTTTATTATTAATGAGACTTAATGTATTAATTATGCAGAAATGTATTTTGTTTGACAAACCAAACTTCCACTGCAGCAGTTTTTGTTGTATCTCTTATGCAGTCCACACTATAATATAATCTCTTATGTAAGGACTCAGTTGTTTGTGGATGGCAGAACTTTTCCAAATTTTAGATACTGCCTTTAAGTTTAAACTGGGTTCAGCCACCAGAGTTACAAATCTATGTGTCAGATATTCACAAGAGACTAAAATCAGACCACCTGTGTCACATTTCTGCTTCAGCATCTCATGTCATGAACAAAAGGGGATGTGTGTGCTCTCTGTGTTGAGTTTGGCACTGTTCAGTGAACTCTAGAATGTATTGTCTTTTGGCAAGCAAGTGATCATTAGGTTGTCACTGCAGCAATTTTTCAACCATTTCATCTCAAAATAATAACTTAATTGTGATGCGAAAATAATCGCCATTTGTTTTCTGATGGCCACATCGTGTAATTATAATGTGTAAACAAAAAACAATGTCATTTTTTAATTATTATTTATATTTATTTAACTAAACATTTAAAAGCTCTTGTGCAAGAGTATCAGCAGTGACTACACAATAAGACAGCAAAATGCACTAAATAAGCATACACATATACAGTACATTAAATAGAGTGAGCAACATATTTAAACAGCCTTATCTTCGTTTCATATAGGGTTTACAGAGAATTTACTGAAATATTTTAATCAAATTTTGGGCTAAACAGACATGCAGACCTATTTTATATGCCTTATGAATATTTTTCTTTTTTTCTAATGTTGCTGTTTACAAGTGCTTTCACCCACATTATCTTAAAGTCATTGTTAGTGAGATAGTAAAACAATTATTTCCTCATTTGTTGGTAAATTCATGCATGGGGGAAAAAGCCACAAAGTCCAACCATCAATGGACCATCACAATCCCAAAGCTATGAAAGCAGAGCTGATGTTTCCAAGTCAAACCACTGGAATGGCAATATCTTCTTATGCTTTTCTGCTTTGTTTCTTTACCTCAAATATATAATTTTGTGATTTTAAATTATATCGAAAATGAAAATCAAGCTCAAAATTGTGTATCTCTGGAATTTGGGCAGTTTGAAGAGTCACGTTTTTATTTTTGCAAGTGTGAAAAAAATCTCTGAATGTGTTTTTTTTTTTTTCTTAGATTCTAAACATTTGCATACTGTAAAATCACTGGGGAATGCTTTGACCCTGGCAGCTCATTTTCACTGCCTCTCTGGCAGAGCGATTTAAGTAAAGCTAGTTTATTCAAAACACATGAACTGCATTCAAGAGACTAAGCCTCGGCTTCAAACTTGCAGTAAAGACATCTTTTGATGTAGCCACATCAGTACACTGTGAACACAAACTTAGACACTTGCAAGAAGAAAAGTATACTCTGACATTTCCAACTTATCACATCAAGTATCAAATTTCCTTTGTGTACATATGCAGTGGTCTTTGGAAACAGCTTACTAAAATCGTCATGGACTCTGCTTTTATTTCATCAGCCAAAAGATTGCATCTGATATCCTTCATTCCTTGTGTAACCTTAATTTCTGCTCTCTCTATAACTCTCTGCAACCTTCAACACATTGTTTAGACATTGGGTGAGCATAACAGGACCATATCATAAACCAGCTCGCGTTCCATTGCAACCACTAAACATGAAATTTAGCTTTTTCACAGTCCCTGAGTGGAGTTGCAACTAGATGACAGTCCAAGCCAATACACACTCATTATGCCCTTCAAAATGTGAGCTATTGTGTGCAGCTTGTGTAGGAAAGACAACTCCAGCTATGTCATTCTTACTTCATACTTTTATTGTTGACGAAAAACACCACACTAACCCGAACGCCTCAGCAGAGCACCTTTTACACACTCGTAACTGTTAAAAGCTGCAGCTGCATGAGGATCAGTTACATTCTTTATCTCACCTTATAGAGATTTTCTGAGTGAGAACTATAAACCTTCAGGCTTGTGCTGCTCAAGAGAGGCTTCTTGTGATTTTGTAGTCGTTTTTATCTCTTCTTCTTTTTTTTGTCTCCAGCTTTGGCTTCAAATTAATTTTCTTGCAGCTGTTAACAGATGTTGAAAGAAAAAGGGGATTGTAATTATTAAATGTCTACAGTGGGAGGTTACATAAAACACCAACGTAGTGAGAAAGTGGCCAAAACCATAGAGCCATTGTGCTCCAATGAAGGAACAGAGAAAAATTACTGGCAGACAGATTTGTAAGCAATGGCCAAGAAATTTCTGGTTGATTCGCTAAATCTTATTTAGTGGTTAAGTAACATAAACACCTTTTAAAAGAGGTAAGAAAAAATGATTAATTAGCAATAAAGTTACATAGTGAACGTAGTGAAGGAGGAAAAAAACTCAAAACTGGAACAGAAATTTCTTTGGCTCCTAAATTCTGGGACACGTTGGAAAAATGTGAAACTTTAAATTGTGAGTCACTAAAAAACCTCTTATTATAACCAAAAGGAAATACTTGAGAAACACATGTGTATCTTGGAGAACTTGTTAAATCATATCAGTCCATAAAGTCACCATTATTTCTGAGGAAAGTTGCCTGTGTTCGCTCCATTTTTCCCCTCCATATCAATTCCACACTTTAAGAAATGCAAATCAGACACGTGAGCCGGGGCCAAACAGATGTATCACAGTTAGTCTTGTTGCAATTGGAAGGAAAAAATATTACAGAAATGTTAAACATGGCAGACCCAGGTATGAATGTTCCTGGGTGGCTTATAATACATTTCACTATGCGTCTTCCTATATGGTGCTGTATTTGTTTTATACACTAAAGAATGTCAGTAGTCAAAAAACACTTGCCTCATATGTGACAACGGTTTTCGATTCCCGACTCATCCAGCTTGGCACATTAAAATAACAACCCACACACTGAAACAATTATGGGAATAATGTGGGGTGTTTTAACAGCTGTAGACTGGGGGAGGGCAGGGTGAGAGGCTGCGGCACTCAATGAATCGTCGTATGACAAGAGACAAGAGACCTGTCTTAATGCTTAGCAGCATCTCACTCACCGCTGGCAAAAAAGGTACATTTCAATATGGAAAAATTTGTAAATTATAGCTCGGTTGAGTTATTTCATCCAGGCACTGAGACATCTTTGGCTCAAAAGAAATAAAATGGGCAGCATTTATTAATAGTTTTCATATGTACGTTATTTTAAAATCCTTTAAAGGTCAGGGTATTTTTTAGAGTGAGAACCTTCTGATTGGAGAGATATATATGATGTTTTCATTTTTATAAGCTTACCTCAGCATTGCTGAACTTTATAGTGAGTAAATGTAGAGCTGAAAGACTCACAGAATATCTTGCAGTTTTTGTCTTTCAGTATCACTCAGTCATTCATTTATTCTGGCTTTTGTGTTCCTATAATTTATGTTTAGACCAACTCCCACCTGCCTTGCATTGCAGCCTGCTGCATCACCTGATTTCCCCGCCACTCTGCTCACCTGTTTTCACTCTACTAATCAGCACACTTGGTATTTATACCCTGAGCTCACTAACCCACTGTTTCTGCTTCTGGCATGTCTTTATGCTTTCTGTCTAGTGTCTTTTTTTGTTTTTTTTTTTAAACATGCCTTTACTATAGGTTGTATACCTCTGCCTTTTCCCTGTCACCGTATGCTGTCTAACCAGAAACAAATGGTAAAAAGTCAGCCTACAGATAGAACAGTGATGGCTAAAGGGAGAAGATATTTATGTCATGAGTTATCTGAGAGAAAAGTAGAGCTAAAAATACTGAGTATTGCACCAGGTGAAGAGAAACAAAACTCCAAATGAATAAAAATGTGCTGCAACCAAATGGCAAAAGAATACTTGTGGATTTAATGGAAAAGTTTGACTTTTTTGTGAAGTTACAAGATAATATCCATTGTGCTCTCGTATATGTATTTATATAGCATTGCCTGTATGCATTTTTGTCTGCGAGGGTCAAGCAGTTTCTCATCAGTCTTCATATTAAGAGACTGGTGTCTTCAGCGTCATGGTGTATAGACGTGGGAGTAGGACCTTATCATCTTTTAACAAGAAAATGATAAGGAAAAAGTCCCAATATGTCTAATTTTGGTACAGCACTAACTACACAAAGGCTTGGTGTCTATCTTATGGGTGCAATGACCCTACATGCAAACATAAGTCAAATATACTCTCATTGTCTCAAACCAAATTATGCTTGATGTTCTGGCTTGGGGTCTGCAACATGTTTCAGACACCAGTGTTAGCATACAGGGTGACAGTTGTTGATAAAAGAGTCTTTTTACTCTTTCACCTTTACCCCTCCAGATTATCCTGACTGGCCTAAGAGTTTAACTTGCTCCTTTCAAGTCAAAAGCTCATGCCATCAGGTTGCAAATGCTCTTCTTTTATCAAATAACTAACCCTCTGGTAGCCATGGTACTCCTCTCACCATGAGCCTCTGGGAAAAGCTCATAAGACGCCACACTCGATGACCCAAAACATCTGCTGCTAATATGGGTCAGTTTTATCCCCAGGTCTCCTAAAAAATAATCCCACACATGACAACTAAGTGAAAAACACAAATGGCATGAATCAACTGCACTGCATGTTATTTTCCAGCACTTGTATCAACATGCTAAGGCACCTGCTGAGCTGTGAAGTATCTAAACTAGGACACCCATTGATTCTCCTCAGCTCCAAAAATGGCTCTTCCTAGGCCAGGGTCAAACAAGGAGAGAGAGAGAAGCCCACAGAGTATTTACAGTACAAACAGCAGTCGAGTTATCATGTCTGGAAAACTGTATTTGTTGTGACTGTTTTTCACTGGGTTATAGAAAGTTGATTTAACTCCAGGACAAATCATCAGGGATTAATTCACAGGTTGCCTGAGCTGCTTCAGTATTGTGGCAATTTATCTTAGGTTTTAGTGCTAACGTGAGGTAGAAATCTATTGCTGTGAAATAACTTCCTATAGAAGAACCTCATCCATCAGATTTTCCATTTCAGAATCAAAATCCACCAATAAAAGCTCTCTTAAAAGTGCGCTCTCACTACACTGCTGGGGGTCTTTTCTTATCAGGTACCATAACTTCTCCAAACACCAAGGGCTCTGCTGCTATCAGGATTCAGAGGAGAGCAAACATCTGTACTTGACATGACCGAGCAGCTAATTGTTTGTCAGACTTTGAAGTGCATGAGTTGAACTATGAAGAAAGCACTGATAGAGATGTCCATTAGCTGTCCCAAACTTTCTCCCACTGTCAGTGTGGTTAAAAAAAAAAAAAAATTAGAGCTGTAAATATAAACAGTTGGTATTGTAACCAGCCGCCACTTACTTATTCAGTGAAGCAGAGCTGCACCCAGCACAAGACCTCTAATCCTCCACTGCAGCTCTGGGCTCACTTAAGTGTATTATTCTTCTTCTGTGATGCATGAAGACCTTTTTAGTCCTGTGTTACAATTAATTTTCTATTCGTCTTGTGGCAGGAAGTAGATCCAGATGCCATTTTCCTAAACTTTTCCTCTGTGAATTGCCTTCTTGTTCCAAGGTGCGACTCCACCCCCTCTCCCCAGACGATATTGCGTCTACTGACCTCTAAATAGGGAAGTTTTATGCAGTTGACCTTTGACTTTTACGTCTCTGCATTTATGTCTAAGAAAATAGTGAAATTATGACACTTAACACCGTCGCCTACAAGTGTCTGGAACAGCTCTGTGAAGACTGAGGGCCATTGAGAGCACAGGTCACTTTAAGACACCCTTCTCTTCAGTTTAATAACCGAGCACTGAAACACATTCACACTGACATGCCATACAAACCCATATATGAATGGGCTGTGAATCCTATGCAAGGGTTGCAGTGGTTATTTACAGTAATATATACATCCAACTTGCAGAAATTTCAAGGTGTTGCTTATCAGTTCCTTAAGTTAACACAAGCCATCTTACCAAAGACTGAGATGTCAGTTAAAAACACACAGATTGATTGGCTGACACATACAGGCCTGAACATTTCTATAAATGGTGATAGTTGGCCCCCCAGAGGACAAGTGCCATAAATCAGTGGTACCTGAATATAATGGCAACCTTAAACATAATATATGCCATAGCCTCTGGTGTTAAAGCACCGGTGTGTTTAATTGAAGCTGTTTTTTGTTTGTTTTGCACCAGTCTTTAGTATAAAATAGGCTTTGTAGACTGAAAATAATCTCTTTGCAATTATCACAATACATTCCAGATGTCACGTTATAAAAGCAGATGGTCTCACAGGACTGTCCATTCACAAATGGAAAACGAAAAAGTTTCAACGTAATTAAACACAAACAAAACAAAAAGAGTGAGTGAGGGGAAAAAAATCTCTGCACCTTTTTATAGTCCAATTGTACAATGACTCTTTATATGTAGTGGAGCATACATGAGGTGTTGCTCATATCAGTGCACTGTGACATGTGTTAGCACTGAGCCCTCTGTGAGTAACAACTTTGCACAATCATCTGTTGGGGTTTAGCCTTGTATATGACAAGCCAGAAGCCAGCAGTAGCCTCTTTGATCATCTTCCTGATGTGCGGTCACAGCGGTTTCACTCTACTCTTTTTTGGCTCAATCAAGAGGGCCTTGATATCCACACGGTCCAACATCCAGAAAACAAGAACCTGCTCACTGAGGAGGCACCACAGAGAAGCAGTCAATGAGCAATCAGATTCCCTCTTATCTATTTGGCTTGGCTGGATGCGGCTGTTAATCAGTCCCATATCTCAGTAATGGTGTTCCCGTTAATTGCCTCCCTTCGTTGTGGCTGTATTCCCTTTCGTTTATGATCTCTA
Organism: Heterochromis multidens; assembly: GCA_015108495.1. Classification (NCBI taxonomy): domain Eukaryota; kingdom Metazoa; phylum Chordata; class Actinopteri; order Cichliformes; family Cichlidae; genus Heterochromis; species Heterochromis multidens. The sequence continues at coordinate 17,797 of VUQS01071354.1, forward strand.
TCTGCAAATGAGGTCAGAAAGGCATATGGATCTTGTTTCCAGCCTGGCTTTGCTGAATCCTAACGGGACGATTGGAAAGAGTGCTGGCCGTGTGGCCTGGCATTTAAAGCTGTCCTAAGATCAAGGCACTTGTCATCGCTCCCATGTGTTGATGTCACTACTCTGTGGGGCCTTGAACTTGTTCATAAAGATCCTTGTTTAACCCCAAATTTCGTTCTCCAACAACTTTTTTGGATACAGCACAGTACGTGGATGTCTCCCTCAATAGGGACACTTGGAAACCATTTTTATCATGACTCAGTTCCCCATGAGAATGATGTGATTTGCATATTCATTGAGCTTTTGCATCTGATGCTTATATTGCTAGACTTAGTAACGGTGTGATATCTGACTGGCTCCGGGGTAAGTCAGCCACCCGTCTGAGTTACATGCAAATACAAAAGTAAAGCCGATTGTTTTTTTCTTAATCATATTCTATACCATGACTGACTTGGCCTGCAAAGATGGTACTATTTGAGATGAAGCTGGAAGCTCAAACCTGCTGCTGACACAGCATGACAAAATTTGAAAAATTAATTTGACAAATGAACTATGATGCAAATATGCACCTTTGGAGATGCAGATCCATGTAGACTGAATGTCAGCTGGGGCAAACTGAATTGCCTTTTGTTGCCTTCTCCCCCACCTCCAACCCTTCCAACCTTTTTTAACTTTGAACAGCTTACATGTCATTTCTTTCGAGCTTCTCCTCGTGCATAAATAAACCTGTACCCTCCTCTCCCCAAGCCAACCCTAGGGCCCGCTCAAAGGAGCAGAAGGTCTAGGAGCATTCCTGCATGAAGACTTTCCCTTTTTCTAACTTTGTTTTGATTTTACGCTTATTATCCCCCCCTACAGCTCTGCTGCTCCTGGATAAGAGGCTCCATACCTGATGAAACAAAAGGGGGGCTGTACTGCCTGATGAACCTAAACTCAGCTTGTTGGGGTTCGGTTAAGCACAGGAGAAAAAAGGGGGGAGAGCTATTCTCCCCAGTTCTCTACAGCCCAAATCAAATTATCTGCAGAGCGCTCATGAAAGAAGAGATTCCCCAAAGTGTTACCAAGACCGTTCTCCTCATAACCCCTTTGTTATTCAAAGGTGCCCAGCTGTTGTGCCGCTACTCTTAAAGCAGAGGACCTTCTCTCCCTGATCTTCAACCTCGTCACTTCTAATGATGCCCTCGAGGCACCATGGCCTAGAGGGCAGGTGGCAGGGTAAAAGGTCTCTCTGGATAGGACAAACCCAGCTCACTCTGATGGTTCACCTCTTTTACACTACAGAAGCTACAGACCACAAAGATATGTTGCTTAATTTGTGATTTTTTTTTTTTTTGAGAAACTAAAAAGACCAGTGGTGCTGTGAGTGACAGGTGATTATAATCTGCTGGAATTTGAGACTTTCATAAGCAAGGAATAAAATTCAAACTACTATTAAAATATCTATCTTTTTTTGACACAGTCTAAATACAGAACCAAATTAAAGTTAGAAATTAAAAACTCAGCAGTTCTCCCTCCTGTTATTAACTCAACCTTCATAAACAGTATGCAAAAACTGAACATTTTCTAAAGCAAACAAAATGCTATTATTAAAAAAAACTTAAAGTGATGATAAATATAATTGTTACAAAAAACTCAAACATACTGCAGAACTAGTGTTAAACAGGCCTGAGTCACTATTCAACCACCAATCACATGGTACAATCCTGACCTCTAGTGGAATTTTAATGAAACAACATATTTTAAAGTAAGGTGCATTGGATGAAGAGACGTCCAAAGCAGGTATTGTGCAGTGCTGATATAGACCTTTATATTCCTGTCATAAAACACTAACAATAAATCATTTATTGATGCACATTTTGTCCTTCCTCCCAGCATCATTGTATCCCTCTTGGACACTTTTTGCTCATGACCTCCCTCTTGGTTTGTGCAGTCTTCCACCTGTGTCACTGAGCAGCCTGAATCCTCTCCACTCAAAGAGTTAATCCTGGGTAAAGTGGTACTAGTTTTTATGTAACATTTTGGATTTATCTGCGATCTTGTGAACATGTATTGAGAACTCTATGGCCACCTCTTGATTGACCAGAGTGTGCAAATACTAAAAGGTTCTCCTTGTGGTCCCAGGGGCAGTGGAAACATCTCTGCCTTGTGGTTTGTTTGTCATATGTTGAGTGACAACTCATTTCACAATTGGGATACAGGTCTTAGCCCTGCTGGGATGACCATCATGTGTGTTCTGCAGTGAACACATCTGCACGCTCTGTTTTGGAAATGAGTGCAGAGAAGCCTTAGCTGTGTGAGGACCCCATGAATCTCTCACTCTAGCATTGCTCTCCATGCTGATGCTGACTTCTTCCACGCACTGAGCCCTCAGGATAGTGTTGACCCGGAGGTGGATGCAGTTCTGTGTCAGAGGATGATGAAGGCCCCTCTTCTTTATCCGTTCACTTGCTGCCTTCTCGCTCAGCATAACTGACTTTTTAGCAATCTCACCGCACACTCTGGCTGCAAAGAAAAAAGTTCACTTACAACACAAATCAACTAATTTTAAATATATTTCTGCTATCAACTTGAGCATGCTTACGTTGTGTTTGACATTTAGTGGGGGAGGACAGGATGTGGGTCTGGAGAAGCCCCTCAACTCTCTTTGGTTTCATTCGGTTATAGCTGTGAATCTTTCGGGTGGTTGAAGGTAGCTGTGCCATGTCACCTCCCCCAGCAGAGATAAGAGGAAACCTTCTGAGAGAAGCTGCAGATTTCTCAGAAACCAAACTATCCTGTGGCATCACATCACAGTGGTCTCCTCGTGGTGAACTGGCATAGTCCCAGAACACTTTGGCAAACTGGTAGAGCTTCACACTGTATTTCGTGTTCACTAATATACTAAGGAACATTAGTGAGACAAAATATAATAACAAGCTAGAGACCACAGTAAGAAAAATTATGTAATAAAAAAATTGTAATCACGCTAGTGTGAATCATCTGACTCACCTTTGGTCAAGGAAGTGCAGGGACAGTATACGACCTGTTCCAGTCTCTGCTGTGATCTCTCTCAAACAGTCTCCAGTGAGGAAATTAAATATGCGAATCTTTCCATCCACACAGCCAGTAATAACACGGAGGTAGACCATTGTGAGAGATTTTACCTCCCTGCAGAACAATCAGAAGTTCTTGTATTGCTATAAGATCACATTTAAATTGTTTTGCATGTCAGCTTCAGGGGTCCCATGCTTACTTTAGGTGGCTGAAGGTTATAAGACACTTCTCAACATTATGGTTGATGCTCCATGCCATGACCTTGCCAACAGAGTCCCCAGATAGAAGGTGCCATTCGTCAAGGAACAGGCACTTCACTGCGCTCCTGTGCGCATCAATCGCCTTGTGGAAGGTAGGACATCACACAAAAATTAACAATATATGGACAAATGTTTCATCATCTTCAGATGGCCCAAAGCTTTCCATATTTCATTCTCAGCAAATGCTTCTTACCCTGAGCAGTGCTGCATTCTCCGTGTCCCATATTTTGACAAGGCCCCGCTCACAGCTGCTGTAGATGGTGGTTTTGCTGATCTTTACACACAGGACAGGGCTGGGGTGCTTGAAATTAAAATCATCAAACTGTTTCCCGGTCTGCAGACACCACACTGGCAAAGCAATGGTTCATTTTAGCCTACTTACATACGTCAGTATGGAACCGTTAACGGCAATGTTTTTGGGGGGTTTGTTTGTGAGGGGGAAAAAACTGACGATATTTACATACAATTATTACAATTAATATATATTGTACAAGGGTAGGTGTTACTGGTGTCAAGAAAAGGTAGAAAGAACAGTGTGCAAATTGTTCACAATGTGAATATTGACAAGACCACTGTGGTTGTAGGTGAAGACATGTAATGGTGTGTGTGTGTGTGTGTGTGTGTGTGTGTGTGTGTACATATATACAGTATTAACAAATTTATTAATGTTTTTAGACCACCACCCAATGAAAGGTTTATGCCATGGCTGCCCTAAATTAACAGTATTGGTAATTACCAAAATAATTTTGTTTGGTTTCTCTTTAATTGAAATATTTTTGATGCTAAAATATTGTTGTAAATTGTTGTAAATTATTGTTGCTGCACTCTTTTACAAAAAAGCAGACAAAAATAGTAAAGCACATTATTTTTTGATTAAGATGCCAAATTATAGTTATTTACTTGCATTCCTGAACAGAAAAGGTAGTTTTAGTGGCCGAATGTTATGCTTGATTAATTTCTGACTTCTCAGAGAAGTCCCGGCTCTAATTTGAGTATAAAAACATGAATTTAGTTCAGTGAATTCAGTCATTTTTAGTTTGAAACAAGTTTTTGACAGATTTCTAAAATATTTGTGTTTTCTTGTTTTTATGACAGGTGGTCTAATAAATGTGTGTTTGTGTGTACATATAGCACTGTATATATAAAGTGTGTGTGCAAAAAAAATTACAGAATGAGAAAAATCAATAAGTAAGTAATTTCAAGACCAGGTGTACCTTGGGATTTTGTCAACCATACAATAAACCATACAATATTAATGTAGCTGCAAGGAATTAAATTTACTACATTAGTACACTTAAAAGAGTCTTAATGACAGCAAGAAGGCAAAACAGATTACTTTTTTTGTGTGGAGCAAACTGCAACTAACCAAACTGTCGGTCTCACGACTACTAGTACTAGTACTACTACCATTACTACTAACAGTAATAGTAACAACTTTATAAAACACACGGTGCTTCAAAGTTTGAATAAAACCACACATTAAAAATAAGTATACATGTTCCATCATACAAACACACAGTACATTACATTACACTGATTCCAACATACACATTTCCATCCACACATTAGATGTAAACTATGGCAAAAAATAATGGGAAAAAGATTAAGGAAAAGCTAAACTATAAAAACTGTTTTCAGCAGTTCTTTAAAACAAACCACAGTCAAGAGACCCTGATCAGATGATCAGAGAGGCCAACTGCTGTTTTAAGGTCTCAGTAGCTCTGCTATGTGTGCTGGAGTCTGGCCATGGAGGACTTGATATGTTATTAATAAAATTTTAAAATAGACTCTCAATTTCACTGGAAACCAGTGAAGGGAAGCAAGAATAGGGGTGAAGTGCAAGTGCTGACTAGTTTTTGTTAGCAGCCTAGCTGCTGTATTATGGTCCAGTTGATGATGGGCTAAGGAGGACTATCAAAAGCCTTCATCTGACAACATATAATTAAAAGAAATACTGACAATATTTTAGATGACATTTAATGTAATCTCCTCAAATATGAACACAGGTATGTCTTGAACGTTTGGCTTGCCTTTGGGTACAAAATGTTTGAAAACCACTGGCCATTGAGACCAATGCTGACTATTTCTCAACAGGAAAATGAAAATATGTAATAAATGTGTTTTTAATATTAAGTGAATATTACCACATTTTATTTTTATGTAAACGTAAGCTTCTGGAAAAATGTTATATACCATTCAATGGCTGCTTACCTTTAACTGCACAATCTTTAGCTCCTGAGACAAGTCTATCAGTGTCAGCAGCCAGACAGTTGATGGTGCCAGAGTGACCATACAGCGCCATGTCACACCTGTCTGTCTTCAAATTCCAACACCTGAAGGTATAATGACATGAAAACTTCAAAACACAACTAATTAAATCAGATTCATCTACAAGGGGGTAATGTATTGTCATCAGTACCCTCTGTATAATCAATTATTTATTCACAAAATTCCATTCATAAATTGGATGATTTTTTTCACCTGATACTTGCATCGCAGCTTGCAGTTATCAGCAGATCTCTGTCCTCACAGAGCAATACAGCCCGAATACTTCCAACGTGTCCTTTCAGCACTGACACGTTTTCTGTTTCTGATGCCACATAAAACAGATGCACCAAACGGTCCTTTGAGCCGATGGCCATCAGCAGTCCTCCTCTATAGTCCAATACCCGATAAGGGTCCTCGCTGCAAAAATACAAACACATAAGCGCACACACCTGAATTACATCAGCTGTATCAGTAGAAATGTTTTTCATTCCTTTGTTCAGAGTTTATTTAGGCACTATGGAAAAAAATAAAGGAAACTGAACACTAACTTTTCCAGCAGCACTTTGGTAAAATATGCACCGCAGTAAACATTTCGCTCTTCCATTTGCACTGCTGTGGTTTTGATGCTTGCATAAGCGGATTTAAATGGCTTGAGCTGTGAAACCAACCAAATAAACACACAATCAATGTGTTGAACATTTCTGGTGCAAAAGCTGCAGTTTAGTGTGGAGAGGGTATGAATCTGTGAAACCTTGTGGACAGCAGAATGAATATCTTCTTCCTCGTCATCCTTTGTTGGTACAGGGATTTCAACAATGTTGGCATAAGTAGGACTCACTATATTAACACTACTGCACCCCTGTAACAGAAAAAAACATTATCACTGATTATATATTTTTTATTATTTTAAAGAAGTCTGATTTTTTTTTAAGTATTTTTATTACTGAAACTACTATTAATATTTATATAATTTAATGTATTCAAACAAAAATATTTCAACCTTCATCATGGAAATAATTTGGCCCTGAAAATTTCTTCTGAACTTCATTTCATCCAAGGTTTCCTGCACAAGGTGCTGCCAGTATTGACAAACTTCCATGCAGCTAATCAAAGTATCATCATCTAACAGCCCTGCAAAACACACACATACAACATTGCACCTTTTCAGTATAACAAATACTGTATATGAAGTAAATGCAGACGGCAGTGTAACAGCTGTCACAATGTCTTGAATATGTCTTAAATGGTGTGGCTGTATCATCTAAGGTCATCTACTAATTGGAAGGTTGGTGGTTTGATCCTTGGCTGCTCCAGTCTGCATGTCAAATATCCTTGGGCAAGTCTTAAGAGCTTGAAAGAAAGTGACTGGACTTCTTTAAGTTGTTTGAAGATGTTTCACCTCTCATCCAAGAGACTTCTTCAGTTCTAAAACCAAAAGCTGGAGAGTCCCAGGTATTTAAACCCTTGAGAGGTGGTCATTAAGCCATATTAATCATGTGTATTTTTTACTCCTCTTTCAAACCATCTGTCTTCTCAGTCCAAGCATCTTGTATAAAGCACTTTGAGTGCTTAGGTAGAATAGAAAAGCGCTATATACAACCAGTCCATTTACCATGTCTTTTGACCTGCAGACAGATAATGATTTGCTTGGCAATGCTTTGCTAATTTAACTAAGAATTACTCACATGAATAAGATGTGTGTATTTAAGAGCCATTTACATTTTTACTTTAAGAACATGTCAGTGCACACTTCACAAATTCAGGCTGCAGTACTACAATACTATGAAATAACTTGCCTAATATCGTCTTGGACAGATCAACAGGTAGGCTGCTTATGAAGTCTCTGTGTCGGCTGACTCCAGACACAGACTTGGAGGATCCCGGCACTACCATTAGAGCAGGGTCCTCTGGCTCCTCCAGATTGGGCTGATTGTTATTGTGGCTACTCACTGGAAAATTAAGAGAGACTTTATTTATCCAGAAAGTTGTGAAATGTATTTGTTGCTGCATCCAAAAATTAAACATAACCTACAGCAAGAAAACTTAATAATGTATATCACAAGAAAATAAATACAGTTTTTCAGAATATAGCTAATTTAAGTAAAAATCTAATACTATAGAAATTACAATAAAACACAGTAAATACATCAATAATTTAAAATCCAAATAAAAAGCAATAAAAGTAAAATAAGTAATTAAATTAAAAAAAATAAATAAATAAATAAAAGTTGAATATGATACAATAAGGTGGCTTCTTAAAGTGAAATAGCTCAAATTAAATAAAGCCAATAAAGTGGCTCAGAGGGATGGGCCTATTGTAATATAATACTAGTAAAATGTCAAGTCAAAATTGCAAATGGATTGAATTTACTCAAGCATTATCAAATCTTCTTCTTCTTCTTCTTTCGGCTGCTCCCTTTAGGAGTCACCACAGTGCCTCCAGCTCACCCTATCTCTAGCATCCTCATCTCTCATACCAACCCTCTGCATGTCCTCCCTCTGTGGTCTTTCTCTTTTCCTCCTTCCTGGCAGCTCCATATTCCAGTATATCCACTATCCCTCTTCCGTACATGTCCAAACCATCTCAGCCTTGCCTCTCTAACTTTGTCTCCAAACCGCTCAACCTGAGCTGTCCTTCTGATGTACTCATTTCTAATCTTGTCCATCCCTCTTGTCCACTCTCAGTGAAAATCTTAACATCTTCAACTCTGCCACCTCCAGCTCTGCCTCCTGTCTTTTTGTTAGTGCCACCATCTCCAAACCATACATCATAGCAGGTCTCACTACCATCCTTCCCTTTCATTCTTGCTGCTTTGCTTCTGTCACAAATCACCCCTGACACTCACCTCCACCCGCTCCATCTGCCTGCACTCGTTTCTTCACCTCTATTGTGCACTGTCCATTGCTTTGGATGGTCAACCCCAGGTATTTAAAGTCATCCACCTTCACTACCTCTACTCCTTGCATCTTCACTGTTACACCTGTCTCCCTCTCATTCACACACATATATTCTGTCTTGCTTCTACAGACTTTTTATTCCTCTTCTCTCCAGAGCATACCTCCACCTCTCCAGGCTCTCTTCCACCTGCTCCCTACTCTCTCTGCAGATCACAATGTTGTCTGCAAACATCATCCACAGACCTCATCTGTCAACCTGTCCATCACCACTGCAAATAAGAAGGGGCAGATCCCTGATGTAATCCCACACAGACCTCACCACCGTCTCGCTGTCCTCCTACATGTCCTGCCACTCCTGCCTTCCTCATGCAGTACCACAGTTCCTCTTTTGGCACCCTCTCATATGCTTTCTCTAGATCCACAAAGACACAGTCCAACCCCTTCTGACTTTCTCTATACTTCTCCATCTCAACACTCAAAGCAAACATGACATCTGTAGGGCTCTTTCTCGGCATGAAGCCATACTGCTGCTTGCTAATCGTCACCCCTCTCCTTAACCTAACTTCAACAACTCTTTCCCATATCTTCATGGTATGGCTCATCAACTTTTTCCCTCTGTAGTTACCACAGTTCTGCACATCACCCTTTTTCATCACCCTTAATATGAATAGACTTCTGTTAAGTAAGGTAACCCAGACCTAAACCATAACTATATGGAGACCAAAAGACCCATTCTGAGCCAAGACAAGACCTGCTAATGCAAAGCTTATTGAGCAAGGATCTGCTTTCATTTAATGACTGTATATGTGTGTCATTTGGTGCCCCCTAGTGGTCCACAGTGGGAATTGCAGTGCAGTTTAAACATTGAAGTCCTGTTGTCCCCCTCTGTGATCTTACCATTAAACTGCAGAAATCCTCTTTTCTGTCTGACCAGGAGCACATTGGTTAAGTTGGCGACTATCCGTAAAAGTTCCGAGTCACACAGTGAAAAAATACGGCAAACGTAGCTTGACTTGACCCAGTCTGGGCTGCTGTTGAGCCACTTCCAGATTTCCTTCAAGTTCACTCCGAGGGGTTTTCCATCCTGCGCTGGGTGTGAACAGCGGAAGGGATATTCCTGGGGTGAGATAGGGCTTCTTGACCTGGCGTAGGTGTGCAGCGTCCACGATGTTGCGCCACGCAGCATACCGTGGATGCTCTCGAGCACTTGGACGCTCTTGCAGCGTAAAAGCAGCGCCAGAACGAATCTCCTTTTGAACTCATCCGACACCTTCCACAGACACCGACTGGAACCCGGTGGTTTGGGGGCAAAGGCGCAGGTCGGACACATTCCGCACATATTGAGACATCCCTCCGCTGTTTTAGTGTTGACTTCCTCCGCCGAGGCATTTTTACTACTACTAACGGACTTCATGTCGATGCTATAAGTAGTTTGCTTTGTCAATATCTACGTCCTTGCCAGGCAACAGTTGTTTTTTCCTCTTTAAATGTCACAACACAAACATACAGAGCCAATTCAACTGGTTGCCATGCAACAAGTTCCACGCGTCAGTGTTGAAAGAGCTCAATTAATAAAAATAAACTAAAAAAAAAAATATATATATATATATATATAATTATATATAAATAAAATATAAATAAATAATAAATATAAAATAAAATACAGGACAAGATTATGTAAAATTCAGAATTTCATACAGTAAGAAACTCAATAAGTAAAAAAAAAAAATGTTTAAAAAAAAGAAATAAAATAAAATTCTATAAAATACAATAGAAGATTATGTACAAATTTAGAGACAGGACAAAGTATTCAGGAACAGCAAACATGATGGTAGAAGTATAACTTTCAGGGGGGCTTTTTCAAAATACCTTTTTTTTTTTTTTTTTTTTTTTTCTTAGGTTGC